>VXAK01011530.1:39437-53236 GCA_013399435.1 Arenaria interpres | reverse complement strand
GCCGCCGGAGCCCCGGCAGGGCCTGAGGGGCGTCCAGCCGTCCGGGGAGCCGCTCCACCCGGAGCGGGAGCCAGCTGGGCGGTGGAAGGAAGGCCCGACGGGGGGCCCCGTCCAGGGGCTCCCCCTCCCGGTGCTGTGAATCCCCTCAGGCGTTCCGGGAGCCCCAGCGGCAGATAACGCGGTCCCAGGTGAGATCCTAATTTGCCATTCTTGTACTCTCTACACGGTCTGGAGTTCCCCTCAGTAGAACTGTTAACTCTGAAGCCTAGTGATGGCGGCGGTGGCATCAGGAATACATCTCTACCGGTGAGAAGACACAAAAAATATGAGGCAGGGGCTCTGATCTCTCTTAAGTTGCTTGTCTGAAGAAGGTCTGATGAAGAGGTTGCAGCAGACCCTCTTGGCTTTAAGATCCTTCAAACAGATCCCAAGTTCAAGACCAGAGACCTAATTGCGGCCTGGCCCTCGCTAGGAAACCAAGACCGCTTCCAGAGATGATCCCCTAGAAAAAATGAACAAAATCATGGGTGTTTAAATCATCGCTCTAATGTAACTAATGAGGTTGCTTCCCAAAGAGCCAGCAAAGATGGCAGCGTGTTTTCCCACTGCCGGGGTTTAAGCAAAAAGAACCTAAGCCCAAAGACAAAGTTCTTGATCGGCCCCGGGAGAGAGTGGCTCCTTCCAAGGGGAGGCCAGCACAGGAGCCAACTGAAGATGCTGGAGCTGCAGAGTTCCTGTCTTCTCCTGTTGACTAACTAAGCAGCCTCCAGGGACCACCTCTGAACTCGGGGCTCTAAAATTGAGGGGTGCAGGTGCTTTTGCACCCCCACCATGTCCCTCAGACCACCGTCCCCTTCCGGCCCAGTCTTGTCATGGTGTGCTGTTGTGTTTGATGTGTAGCGCTTCGACTCGCCTTGGCCACTGCCCAGACAGGACAGAGATCACTTTGGCTACTCGTAAAAGCTTTTTGCATATCTGGCGATCTTCAGTTATCATCTTTGGACTGGCTTGTAGGTCAACCAGCCCTTGGACAAGCTTGAGCTTTCTAACAGTTCAGCTACTTTAAAGAAGTCTGTAAATTGCTTTTATTGCTATGTTTTCCCCAGGGTAGTTGTCCAGTTAACAGTACCACGAGAATGTAGAAATCCAAAGAGTGTGGCAGTGCGGTAGAACTAGTGTATAGCCAAGGTCTGAATTTTAGGAGCAACCACAGGAGAGTTGCAGGGGAGCTTTGAGGAACACCTCTTCTCACTGCAGATCAGAGCTGCCCTACAGCTTCTCCATTTCATTCAAGTCAGAGCTATCTCCAGGTGGCCCAGGGGACATTCTACCCAGCATCAGAGTGATTTTCTACCCTCACCTAGAATGACAGCATTCATTTGCCAGCAAGACACCAACTAAAATTATTGTTATTTAAGCCAGGCCTTGATTGAAGCCTTCAGCAAGGTATCAGCTTTGTGTAGGCAACTTGAAATAATTGGTAGTGTAACAAAATAATAGACTCATTGCAATAGTTATTTCAAAGACAGCCTAACGGGCTTGGCACCTGCAGAAAACTTTTTAGCTCCTTGCAATCCTCTCCTTGCTCTGGGAAATGGGACCTCTGCCTTTTTTCAAAACCTGATGTCCGCTCTACCCGACAGGGTGTCTGCAGCAATGGTGATCATGCTTTTCCCTCTGCCCGTCGACTGGTGCTCGATCTAGAAACGCACTGCAAGCCAACAGCCCTATGGAGCACCGACATGGAAGGCAAGTGGTCACGGGCAGATGCCTACACCTTTGATGCAAAGGGCACGTTATGACTGAGGCTCACTTGGGCATCTGCTCAAGGGAGTGCCTGATTTAACATCCCCTGACAAGCCCAGGGCCACTGTTCAGCCTAACTTCCAAAGGCATTTGCAGATTTTATGCCATCCCTGAAATGCCAGTGTTTATATCCAGCTGTACTGGAGCCTCATAAAAGCCCTTTCTTAGTCAGGGCTAACGGAGAGAAGAAGGGATGCACCCAGGTAATTGGGAGACAGGGGAATTTGTAGTGATTCTTTCCGTCTATCATTTTGTTTAGCCACGTTTCTATAATTTATGGAGTGAATGTTGTTTGCTCTCCTGGTGCACTTCCCTTCCAGGATTTAACGCTGCACAGTCATGAGCTGCTTACACAACTTCCAGCAAGGGGGGAGGTCTGTATTATTTTAGATTTATAGATGGGCAAATGAGGGAACAGGAGAGAACTCCCACAAGCCCAGGGAGGTGGAAGGGAAGAGCAGATGTTACGCTTTGTCTTGGTTTCTGGCATGTGGATCTCTCTGTCTCTCTCGCAGCAGTCATGCAAGCACATTTATCAAGCACAACATGCGGACTCTGCTACTCTCCCAACATTTCTAATCCAAGTTACTGCATCCCCACACAGCGCAACCGACCGCAGAAAACAATTTTAATCTTTTCATTTCCCTCTTTTCTAAAAGCAGTATTTTATTTATTGCTTTACTTAGTACTACAGCAAGAGCAGCAGCAAAGCACGTAGATCAAGGATGATAGTCTATGTGCGGTGCTCTAAGTAGTAGTAATACTAATGGCCCTGGGACTAGAAAAAAAACAACATTATCTAGGCTCATACTAAGCACAGGTCACACATAGACCAAATTGTATCCCAAGGAAGCACAGTTTGCACACAGAGTTGTCCAGGAAAGCTCGGTGAAAACGTGCCAACTGCAAGGAGAAAACAGAATCCTCCTTGTTCCAATAGGTAGCACTCACCCAGGCGCTTCTTCATTTCTGTATGGAATAAACAGCATATATGCCCCATGCTGTGTCCCCAGGGTGTGTGCACATTTCGTCCTCTTTAACAGGGCTAATGCAGCAAAATCCTTACAGATTTGAGTTTGAAAACTGTTCATAATACTAGAAATAGCACAATAAATTGACATTCAAATTTGACTGTGCTGCCAGTGGAGCTTCTTTTATGCACAGCGTGTTGTGTCCTGAAACACACTCAGAAAGAGGGGAGAACATCTGCAGTTCTTTTCAATTAATATTTCTGTGGCATGTCTACCTACCCCATGCTGTGTGTATGCAAAATGGTCCAAAAATGAGCCTATACCAACAAATGATCTCTAACCAGCAACCAGTCACCTACAGCCTGAGCCAGATTCAGTCCAGCCTGTCCTGCCCCTGCAGCTCCTGTGGGATCTTCGCTCCCTTGTGCTTGCCTTGGAGTGGCAGCGATGGGATGATGTCCTTTTGAGAGGGGAGAAACTCTAGGAAGTTGTCTACCCTTCATCTTCCACTTCACGTCAGGGACTGGAGAAGGAGAAATGTGTAGATCGGAGGAAAGCAGAACATGGAAACAGCTCAGAAGCACTCGATCGCTTTTACAGCAGCCACCCTCCCGGTGATCCCATGCCCGGGATGTCCCCTGTGCTTGATGGGCCTCTGTGCCCCATCCTGGGACGAGTGCCAGCTCGGGGGTGGTGTGTAACAACCTCTCTTGCTGTTCTGAGTTGGAACCTGGAACACCGCAAGCACAGGTCAGCCAGTCCCTGCTTCCAGCGCAGTTATGAGCGGAGAAGTTTGGGGTCTCCTATCTTTTTGGTCCCTAATCAAAGGAACCTGCCCCCTATTTAGCCATTGCAAAATTGCGCCGTGACACTTGTCACAGCCTTTGGGGGGGGGGATCGCACAAGTCATGGCCCCTGTCCCCGCTGCCTGTGACACAGGCCACGGGAGCTGGCTGGTGGCTGGCAGTGGAGATTCCTCCTCCTCGGACCACGCTGACGTGGTGGCACCGGGCTGGCGCTGCAGGAGTGAATCACCACCTCTCCAAGGAGTGGTGCTCCCTGGACAATGGCAGGCCTGGGAACTGCACGCAGCCACTCCTTACGCTAGACAAACTTTGAAAGGAAAAGCAAACTGAGTTTATTTGATTAAACTGCTTAACAAATCAGCACCTGTTTCTTGGAGGAAGAAAGGGGGAACGAGTTAATACGCCAAATAGTTTTGAGATAAAGTGACTTTTACCATTTTGACAGACCTTTACGATCGTTTCCTGGTTCCCTCCGGGCAGAAAGCTCCCCTCTCCAGTTAGCCCCAAAAACAACTTACACAGCTGTCTGGAAGTGGGATGCAACCTTCTAGATAAACTTCATCCTTGGGCTTTGATTTCTTTGAGATGAGCATGAACTTGCAGAGAAATTCCCCTTTTCATCCCGCTCTCTGGATAGAGTTTTGCTGGGCATAATTCCATCTTTACTGCTCTCTGAATGTCCATCCTCAGGTCTTAAATTTTGATCCACGTACAGCCACAATCGTCAAGGAATAGCCCCGGAGCGGTTCTCCTGTTTGGGCAAACCCAACCAGGCATAGCTGTGGGTCAGCTGCAAATAAACATCCCAGCATAATGCAAATGCAAATGCTTCTCCTCTTGCCAAAAGTTAAGAAGAGTTTCATCACCTCTAAGGAGATACGACCTTGGATTTATCTGGGTTTAATAATACTGCACTTCAGAGCTGTTCATTACACAAGCTGTTAAGTGCGGACAATGAATGAAGCTCATTAGCAGTTTGATACAGACTAGATATGATGGCAGACAAATGGCCATGGGGACAAAAGTGCATTTGAAGAAGATGACTCCTAAACCCAGCATGCGGGGATGACAGACAGGACACTCTGGCCGTCCTGGCATTCCTGGCTGTTGCACATTTTGTCCCCTGCTGCCGAGCGTGGCAAAGGAAAGGTTTCCCGTGTCTCTCGCTGACACTTCCTTCGAGCCCGTTCAGCCCCAGGTGCACAAAGCAACCTCTGCTCCCAGGCAGCCAGATGGCCAGCTGCAATCCAGTCACTCTTTAATTAACTTTGTTTTTTTTTTTCCTCTGTGGGTTGTTTCTGGGAGAAAGGGAGCTGACAGCATGTTTGTTTACACGAGATTGATTTGGCCTGGCAGTTCCCTGGGTCTATACTAAACATTTTGAAGTGTCTTTGGGTTTTGTTATCAGTGTAAAAGGAGTAGAAACTGGGAATCCAAGGGGATTTCTGGGATGTATCTGAAGAAGTTATGTAAGGATGAGGGTTTATTGCAACTCATATGCAGATGGGCACGCACACGAAACAAAGCTAACGGGGGCAAACTAATCTGAGGCCTTGGTTACTGTGCACTGTTGAGCTGCTGCAGGGGATAATTAACTTCAAACACAGCTACAACAAACACCACTGACCTGTGAGCAGCTCCTCTAAACCCTGTGGAGTTGTTTGAGTGCGTGGAGTCACACAACACACATGAAGCAACTGTGGGATGGAAGGTTCAAGGTGTATCCCTGCACATCAGAGAAAATGCCAACCAGCAGGATCACCTCATCTGGATTAAAAAGCAGAAGGGTGTGAAGAATCTGCAGCTAAAATGTCCAGGTCTAAAACTAACAAGTAGAAAGAGAAAAAAATGTTGAAGTAACAGATCAAAAGTAAGTTCGCTCTGCAATCCAGAGATCTGAATTAGCTTTCACACGTGTTAACTAGCTGTCCCCAGCAATCGAGCCGTGGCAGCACGTACGTCATCTTCTACCGAGACACCAAGCATGGCAGCAAGTGCCACCTCCATCCTGCTACAGAGGACAAAAGCATGGTCCTCTGTGGTCAAAAAGCAAGTAGAAGGGAAGGTGGGGAAGCTATACCAGCTCACCAAGTCTGAACATAGAGAGGGGAGAAAGGACTAGAGAGAAAGGAGGTAGACACACAACAAAGGAAACGGGATTATGGAGTATTTTTCCTTTGGAAGTAGCAAGACTGGAAGGGAGGAAGTGCTGAAGGAGAGGAGATGCATCAGAGGAAAGGTGAAGAAGAGTAATTTTGAATCAGGATGGTCTTAAAGGTAAAGGATGAAGCACACTTCCCACATCTGCCACTGAAGGGAGGTCTCTCTAGATGGAGAACTTTTAAAAATTACTTTGAGGCCCTGTTGCTTCTGATAGCAGAGCATTTTTCAAAGCACGGCTTTGGGACAAATGACGTACATCTCACAGGCTATAATTTCACTGCAGAGATAAGACAAGGGCGGAGCTGTTGGGAAAGTGTGCCTGGAAAATCGCAGAGGTGCTCCCTGCTATTTTGCATCAGAGAGCGTTTTTTTAATTATTACTTGTTGATTCATATCCCAGATGAACAAGCAGAGTCCTCCCCCTGGTGGCAAGTCAAAAAAAAAAAAGTATCAATGATTTTTCACAGTCCTGTCAATCTAAGACTATAAAATGAAGTAAGTAGCATCAGACAGGACCTTTATTAGGTCAACCAATACAGATGGGGGGAAAAAGATAATTTTGCAAAACACAAATCTTTTTCAGGACTTACATAGAATTATTTACTTTGAAGGCTAATACAACTTGAGAACAGTTTCCGAGTTCAATTTCATGGTTAATTTATTAGACCATTTGTAAGAGAAGCAGAGGATAAAACCTGTAGAATAACTTTTAATAGCTGTGCAGGGTAATTGTAATGCACAATAATCCCATTATTTCCACTGAGTCCTTGTCTTTTAGTGCCCAATTGAGTTTTGGTGTCCAAAATCCCTTAAAGGAAAACTAGTTAGGAAAGTAAAATTCATTATGCTACTGAACAGTAAAAACAGACTCAGTAGACAAGTTGTTTTTATTGTATACAACAATTTTCCCCAACTAATGTCCTCAGATAGCTCTTCAAAAATTATCTGTAGAAAATTATCTCTCTGTGTTTGTTATGGGAAGTGCCTTTTGGACAGGATTTTTTTCCTTTAGAAAACTCATTTGGTGGATGAGGTGTTGCTTTGGCTTCACTAAGGCTTTCGACGCTGTCTCCCATAGCATCCTCAGAGACAAACTGATGAAGTACAACCTAAGCAAATGGGCAGTGAGGTGGATGGAAAACTGGCGGAACCACTGGTTTGAAAGGGGATCCTCACTAGTGGCGCACCCCCGGGGTCAGTACTTTTAACATCTTTATTCATGACCTGGATAAACGGACAAAGTCCACCCTCAGCAAACTGACATATGATACAAAACTGAGGAGAGCAGTGGATAACCAGATGGTCGTGCTGCCACTCAGAAGGACCTCAACAGGCTGGAGAAATGGACACAGAGGATTGTCAGGAAATTCAACAAAGGGAAAAGCAAAGTCCTTCACCTGGGGAGGAATAACCTGTGCACCAGTACAGGCTGGGCGCTGACAGCAGCTTTGCAGAGGAGAACGTGGGAGCCTAGTTGGAGAACAAGTTGACCATGAGCGAGCAATGCGCCCTTGTGGCAAAGGCGGCCAACAGCATCCGGGGCTACGTTAGGAAAAGTGTTACCAGCAGGTCCAGAGAGGTGATTTTTTTCCCCCTCTATTTTTCTGTTCAGTTCCAGTAGATAAACACTAGGTATCACCCTGCCCTCAACAGTATGGGTAGTATAAGAATGGCTGAGTTGTAATTACATGGAAAAACAACTGTTGTCTTTTAATTATAAAAAGGAGAAACCTCCTTTGGCTGTGACATTCAACGTTAATAACCACTGCCCAAAAACCAAAAATATATCCCCCCCCCCTTAAGAGCGGCAAGCTGTGCCCTTTACCACAAACAAAACCACTGCACGCTTATGTTTAAAAAGGTTTAATTGTTCACCCTGGTACAAAAATACAGTACAATGTGATGGCAAGGCATTCGCCAAAAGACATTCAAAGAATAAAAGGGGAACCCCCATAAAGCTTCAGCAAAACCCACCCTCACTCAATGAAACAATCAAAAGGTGAGTGCACACGGAAAAAGTTAAATTTCTGCCCAAAGGCATATAAGGATGAATCACACACAGTTTTACACAAAAATGTGTTTGCAGAGCTAATAATTTCGCATGCTACTTGGACATTCATGAAATTGATTCTACTTGGCTTAGTGGCAGAATTCATGATTTGGGATGTCTAGAAAACACCTGGCCCAGGAACATGCCCCATCCATAGGAATCCCCAGTAAAAGCAATGGGATCACACACCACCAGTGAGAAAAGAGGGATTCAACCCCAATTAAGCATTAAAATGCCAACTACTTCTAGTTATTCCAATCACACTGTTTGTCCTCAAATGAACATTTTGCCCTACACACCTCCCTTTTAACACCAAGTATTAGTGGTTGCTCAAACACACAAACTGATGTGTTTGTACATCACCCAGTTGCAAATAACCATTACGGCACAAACTGCCAGGCAGAGGAGGAGATAACACTGGAACTGATGCATGTGTGTGAACTCCAAACAGGGTTTAACCTAACATTGTTGACAGAAGAATTATGTCCCTCCAGTGCATCTACATTCTTTATCTGTTTAATCATTTCCTTTTAGAGTTTTGAAGTGATGGAAAAGCATCATTCAGTACGTTCACTATAGTTCATCTCCCAGGTGTTTTTGTTTGAAAGCATCACCTGTTAGCTTCTCCTGGGCTTCCTTCATCCCTTGGACAACTGAAAGATTAGACAGAGAGACAGCAACTATTAATTTCAAGATGAAAACATCAAGGTGTCCTCATAATGAAAAGTGTTTTAAAATAACACAGTTACAGAATGTAGATCTACAATTTAACCCATGGAAAAAAAACAAACCAAACCAAACCACCAAACACTCCTGTGCCCTTTTCCCAACTGTTTGTAGCTGGATCATGCAAATTGTGTGATTTTCCATGCCACAACTGGAGACAAGGTTTAGGTCCTATAGACATTATAGTAGGTATTAAGGTGAGTCATGATTTTGAACCAGGTTCCCCAAGGCATAAGCGCCACTCACTCACGTTGTATCTAACAGCTCCCAGTTATGCCGTAAAGTATCATCATTTTTCTCCACTCAAAAGTGAAGATGTGTCCCTCGCTCAGGGCAGACCCAGAGTTTCATCTCACTAAAAACACACTTCAAACTACTTTACACGTACCTTGATCAGCGTTGGTATAGAAATACTTGTAGCTGGGGTTTCCTTTCTCATTTATGATTTCTGGGTGAACTTTTCCACTGGGGTCTATGAAACAAGAAATCAAACAAGAAATCAAACAGGAAATTTTGGTGGTAACAATAAGAACACAGTCCTGTGAATGGATACAACAGCTGTGGATACCTTACCCATGAAAAGGATTCTGGGAATGTAACCTCCATCGGGACTAAAGGCTTCGTCCTTTGGCTCTTCATCATCCTACCCAAGCAAGACAGAAGAGAGGGAACATATTAGCAAGGTCTCTAACAAAATACAGCACTCCTTTTAAAGAAACAAGCTATTGCCATTTATCCTGAGTAATTTACATCTTGAAGAGACACTAGGTAAGTGCATTATCTGCCACTCTCAAATGAAAGTTATACTTACCTAAACAAGTATCATTTGTGCAAAGAAAAGTATTTTTTTCTGTTCTGTCAATTTGCGTTAAACGTGTGGGAGGTGTCCCTGCCCACGGCAGGGGGTTTGGAACCAGATGATCTTTAAGGTCCCTTCCAACCCAAAGCATTCTATCATTCTATGGCAGAATGAATATAAATTCCTTTATCGTGGCAACAGGATGACACGAGGTACTAACTGTTAGAGAAACAATGGCAGAGAGCCAGGTTTATAAACACAATTAAAATAACCAGACTGAAGAAATTGCTTTTTCAAACAATCAGCTATATCAATCAATCTTGAATACTTATTCAGGAGTGCACAATTTAGGATGCGCGCGAAACAGGATACAACCACTTAAGTGGGATTCCAAATGGTTAATTACTAGGCTGTAACATGGATACAAATCAGAGAGCAGCCTACCTCAAGGTTGACCATAACAAAATTATGGGCAAGTTCAGAGATCTCCTTGGATTCAGCAAACTTTGGCTTTAAAGCTGGGGAGGGGAAAAGAGATGCGTAAAGACAGTGGAAAAGATTTCAGGTTTCCAGGTCAGCAGCAATATCTCAACTTCATTCCTCCCTCTGAAGAGCTGGTACTTTTCAATAAGCAGTGAGTAAACAGAATATATATATCAAACCGTTGAAGCCAGGCTCAGAACAGGAGGTAACTGAAGCAATCCTTGCTGAGCAGCCATATGATGAACCCTGGCCAACAGACACACACGGTCATATTGGCATCAATGGAACAAAAGCAAAAACCTTGGTGTAAATCAGCAGTTCTCACTCAACTAGCTCATACTTTAAACTTAGCACTTATTTCAGCAAGCTCTAGTATTCCACTTACCTTTGCAAGCTCCACACCAAGACTTGTGGATGATAACCATAAGAGGCAAACCGCTAAAAAGAAAGAAAAGAAAGAAAATTGTCAAGGAAAGCTTACACAAATCGCATTCTGTTACACGTACATTTTAACAGTCATGACTTTTACAAAGGCTAAATGTAATGGAAAACAAGAGAGATGTAAAGAGATTCTGCTATGTTTTAAGGTTGTCTTGCAAAAAGTTTTCCCAATCTTCAAATATGTATAATAATAATTTGTTATAACTGCCAGCCAGTAACTGGTCTTGTAGAGGAAAAGACTTTCTCTTCGGAAGGTTTGCTCTTAATTAGTTTACATTTGCCCAGATACACAACTGGTCATGTTTTTTTACTGGAAGTGGTTAGTGACACCAGCTGCTTGAGATCTCAGGATGGATTTTCTTGGCTGCTTAAAGCAATCCCGTGGATGAGTGTCACACATCCGACCCTCTCCCCACTACGGTCTGTATGTTTGTCACCTCCTGTGACTAAGACCCTCCACTGATCAATAACCAAACACAGTAACCTAGCAAACCTTCTGTTTGCCAGGCTGTTTTCCTACATGTTGGTCTGCTGAAATAAATCTGTGACAAATGTGACAAGCGCCAGGACTGAGAAGAGGTGGGGGGGAGGGGCTGTGTGGAACTGAAGCCTAAATTAAGTGCAATGCAAAAGGGCCAAACTTATTCTTTATTATTCTCTCTCCCCAAATAATTCACCTGACCGTCACTACCTATACTACTACCTAGAGGTTAAGTGTCTGTTGCCTGACATGTATTTTATTTAAACCTGTTCTCCAAAAATCCCACTAGCATTTCACCTTCTGACAAAGTCAAGCTTACCAAGTTCAATTTCTCTAAGCTCTTTTACAATATATTCAGGCTGCACCATGCAATTAGACAGAGGCCTTAAACGCACTACAAATTCCTGTTGTTAGTACTGGTAATTCAATTAATCCACTACTTCACTGCTCCCAACTATTTTGCATCAATTTTACCTTTCTAACAAGAAAAGTGATAGAACTACAGGTGACCTTTGTTGCTATTGAGCACATCCAGGTAGTACAACATTTACTTCCACACTTTCTGCATGCACAAGTCCTTACTAACACCTTCATCCAAGAGTTGGACTGGTGAAAACTGAATAGAGCAATAAACTAAGAAAGACTAAGAACAAGAACTGGGTATCTCATCCCCTTCCTTTTACCAATAAACCCCATAAGCTATGGAAGGGTATCCAAAGAAAGTTGGTAATAATGATATAGCTTCTGGACCAGTAAGAACAGCCTCAAACTAGGTGAAGGAAAATAAGGAATCAAGAAAGACACACAGAGAACACACTATATGGATAGTTCTTTCACGATACGCCAAGCAAAGCAAAGTTTAAGTTTTCTGTTATTGTAAACTCTGTTACCATTTTGGGGGTTAAAAATGAAGTTAATTTCTCACAGAGAAATTACAAACACTTTTGCACATGGCAGAAACTAAATTAATTACTAGCAGCACTGAAGTACAAGTTTTTCTTTAGCTGTAGAGAGATACGAAAGGAAATTTCTACAAAGCAGCATTCAGTTATGGCCTTCACAACCAGGAAAGGGCAGAGAGGAAGCAATTGACATTTAGAGTAGTTCAAACAAAAGTTTGCCATTAATAACTAACCAATATGTTATCATCTTTACATAGGACTCCGTCTGCAGTAAGAAGCCAGAATACACATTTCCCTTGTAAAGCTTGTATTGCATCAGCATCCTTTTCCCTGATAATGGGTGCGCATCCTCTTTCTTGAGAAGCTGATTTAAGACCGGAAAACACACATCTTCTTATAACCAAGGATCAGTGCTTCATGTCAGAAGAGCTCAATCACCTATTAACCAGTACTGCAACACACTTTTTTCTTTTAAAGTTGAGAGAAATTTTCAAAGCAGATTTTAAATGGAAGGGCTCACAGTCCTGGATTACCAAGTCAGCCAGTGAGAACTCACAGAAGTTTTAGAGATACTGGATGTATTTTCTCAGCTTTATTCTTTTTACTTTGATGGGGAAAATAAACTTATTTACATCAAAACATTTTTGTAGTCGTTTCTCAGTTCTGCAATGCATAAATCCACCTAGCAGCCAGTATGTCAGATAAACAGCTACTGTAATTGAAATAATCCCTCCTGCCCCACTTTACCATTTCCTCCCAGGTAGCACTACACATACAACTAAAACCAAAAGCCATAATATATTAAAATGAGGAAAGAAGCAACCCCTAGAAAGTGAAAAGTTTATATAAGCTACATATGTTGTATAGCAAAGACTGAAATTAGTTGAAACTAAGTGCAAAAGTAAGTTACCCATCACAGCTAGCACAGACTTACGGGAGAGCTTCACTCAGAACAGACACTGTCATTTTAGCTCACTCTTCCTATGAGAGCACTCATTCTTAGACAATGAAATGGTTTTAAAGGCATTTAATGATGACCTTGCAGAGAAAAGACAGAGCAAGTTACTTCAATAAAATAGTCCCACAGGTAAATGAAGACTTTACTTCATTTAAGGCACAGATTTTATTGTTAAACCTGAAACGGAGAGGTTTGAGTTTGCTAAGCCAGCACCCTTCTGTCACGCAGAGTTTGCAAATCTATCTCTGGGGTTCAGTAGAATTTTTTTTTAAAGTCACACCCTAAAAATACAGCCTGTTCCAGTTCTGGACCTGAAGTCTCCTCTGCAGTTTGACATTAGCTGGAGAAAGCCTTGAAAAAACAATCTTCTTATTCAAGATATACACACGCCAATGTGGAGGGGAAAAGTTTTCCCTACGGCCACCACCTTTTGGGCTTTCATGTTGAGACACTATTTGATTACTGGAGTTTAGGTTTCCATAGGAGACTTCACTTGCTTGGGGATGCAACAGTAGATGCCAGCGGGGAGAATGCAGGGGTGGGGGCACAGCATCCCCGCAGATGCTCTTAGCAATACAGCTTGCTCAGATGTTGCAGGGACATGGCGTTCACCTTCCCAGGGCTGCTGTTGCCACACGAGTTGGACTTGATGATCCTGATGGGTGCCTCCCAACTTGAGATATCTAATGATTCCATGATCCGATCTACGACACGTGGGACCCAAGCTCCACGGGGTCTGCAGCTGGAAGGCATGTTCTTACTGCTGTCAGTACTTTGGGACCGGACCACGGCTACCTGGTGCCAGGGTTCACTGGATGCTGCGGCTCAGGTACTGCAGGAACATGCTGGCCAACTGGGGCAGGTTTTCATCGCTGGGCTGCATCTTGGTGTAGCTGATGAACTGCCTGCGCAGGCGGCTCAGCTCGGCCATGCTCACCGGCCGGGCCAGCGCCAGCCCTTCGGCCACGCCGGGGACGCGGACCACCTCGCCGGGCTGCGCCCCGTCCCTCTGGGCGGCCATGACGGCGGCTAGCACCTCCTGGGTGACGCGGTCCAGGTGGTGGAGGAAGCCGCTGGACTGGAGGGGCTGGGCGCGGGTGGCGCGGTGGGGCGGCGGCGGGGCGCTCTCGAAGAGGGCGGCGCGGATGGCGGCCAGCGGCAGCGGCTCCTCCCCGCGCACCGTGAAGAGCGGCCGGTCCCAGCGGTTGTTGGG
>VXAK01011530.1:21600-33366 GCA_013399435.1 Arenaria interpres | reverse complement strand
TCTCCTCCAGGGCCGCGGCGCATCCGGGCGGGCGGGGATGCCCTGGCTCCCGAGGGACGGGGCCTTGATCCCCTCCGGCTTCCCGTGGTTTGGGGGCGGCCGGCGAGCCGCCCTGCCGGCCCCAGTCCCTTCTGCCGCCTCCCCGGCGGGGTCCCTGTCCCTGCGGGGATCGTCCCGGCGGCGCCGGGGCCTCGCTGGGTCCCCGCTTGGCCGCGGGAGCCTCCTCTGCCCCTCCCCGTCGCTTCCCCAGCACGATCCGCTTGCAGAGAGGGTTTCCCCTTTATTCCCGGGGGTCCCTGGTGACTTCTTGGGGCAGAGCAGAGAAACGCCTTCCTTGGCTTGGAAGGTTTGAGGTGTTTTTCCACCCACTGCAGATTTTCGGGTTTTCCAGCCTTTAAAGGAACCACCTGACCAGTTGGAGAAGCCACTTAACTTCCCAGTCATTGAATGAGTAGCTGCCAAGGGTTCATATAAGAGATCTGTCAAGATACGAACTCACTGAGTTTGGAACTGGCTTATTAGTTAAAAGTACTAGACATTCATTATTTTGAAATAGAACTTAAAGTACTGTAGTGATGAGCCTCTCCATGTGCTCTCTTAAAGCTGTTTTCCTAGAAGCCCTTGTGCTGTACATGCTGGTTTGGGTTCTGTTCTGAGTCAGTGGAAATTCACAGTTAGTACCTCAGACTGAGGCAAAATCAAATGTCCTGTTGATTTGCCTCATCATGGTACAGACACTTTGGCTAAACAGACCTCTGATGGACCACTTTGTATTATTTAAAGTGGTGTGGCTTTAAAGCTTTTTGTTCACGTGTATCTGTTTGGTGCAAATTTTCTGTAAGTTTAAAACCTACTGCAGCTTAGAGTACTTTTAAATTGGACTGTGGAAGAGTTTTTCGTAGTATTTTGATAGTTAACTTGTATTTGTATCCCATTCCGATTCTTTAGACGCAGCACTATGAACCAAGAAAAACTGGCCAAGCTTCAAGCGCAGGTCCGAATAGGAGGAAAGGTAAGAAGACCATCAGAGGCGTGTTGTTTCCTGTATTTTACAAGTTTAAGGAGAAACATCTCTGAAATTAATTTTTTCAAAACATGGGCTTTACGTCACGGGAGGGATGAAAAAAGTACATATGTTTGAAGCCTGAGAAATACGGTTTTGCTTTTTTTTTGTGTGTGATCTGCTACCTGAAATGCAATTTTATTTCAGTTCATGACTGCTGGATGAGTAGTTCCCACAGCGTGTAAGCTTTCTCGTTAGTTCAGTGACTTGTTGTGACCTGTGAAAGCTCAAGCTAAGCTTACCTGTTGGTTGTTCCAGTTCTGCCTTTCTCTCCTCCTTGTTGGGGAGTTCTTTCCTTTGTACCGGCTCCAGGGGTTGTGTCAATCTGCACTGAGCTGTTTCTTTTCTCTGAGCCAGCAGGTAGCTAATAGGAGCAAAAAAAAGCATCAAATAGTTTGTTCAGTGTGGGTGTTCATCTCCTAACCATGGGTGGGGTTGTACAAAAAAATTTGCAGAGTCAGAATTCCAAATGCACTGTCTGTGGAACAGTTTGTTAATTGCTTGGTTACGAAAGTGTGACCTTTTAAAATCACTGTATTTGTGCTTCATCTTGGGAAAAATAAAAGTTCTTGGGGGAACTCTTTATATATTGCCTAACAGTAAATAGTATTTTTATAATCTAGCTTCTGTGAAGGGAAAAATACTGCTGCTGTTCAGTGTCTTTTTGGCCTTTTACACTTAAGAAAAACCTTAAAATTGAGACCGACAGTTAAAGCTGAAGGTGAAGAGAAGTTGAAAAGCATTTTTAACTACAGAGCTTTCTTACAGCTTAGAAATAGGTTTCACAGAGCATGATACGACTCTCAAAAATTAAAGTGTTGAGATTTGGAGAATAGCTGATGATTGTGTCTTGATTCTTTTTCAGGGAACAGCTCGCAGAAAGAAGAAGGTGGTGCACAGAACAGCTACAGCTGATGACAAAAAACTTCAGAGTTCTCTCAAAAAACTGGCAGTAAATAACATTGCTGGAATTGAAGAGGTACAGTGATAAAATAAGCGTTCCCTGTTTGAAATCAAATTTACTTTGGTGTTTTGGTGGGTTTTTGTTTTGTTTTTTTTTTTTTTAAGACAGCTTTATCTTCCCCTCAAAGAATGACAGGTCTGGTTACTGATAGGTGAAGTTATTTGATTGACTGTTGCCTCATTTACATTAATGCATAGATACGTAGAGAAAGAAGGGAGAAGGTTCTGCTGGCAATAGGGATTGTAGGAGGTAGTAAGCCGTCATGTATGTGTCTTGCATGCATTGCGAAACAAAGCTGCTCTTGATTCTTGACTCCATGAATTTGATTTCCTGCTTTAAAGAGAAGAGCAGTAAATGCACATTACTGTGCAGGTACATCTAATGCAAGGGTTGTTCGGTGCAGAATAGAAAGAAAAATTATAAAAATACCTGGAGTAAGAACTTGCAAGTGTGTATTATCAGAATTAGGTCCTTTTACTGCATGAAAATTACCAGACGTGTTTGTGGTAGTGGTGTGGTTTAACCCCTGCCATGGTCTTAGTTGACTATGTGACCTTTCACTTACCTCCCCCTGCTTCCTGCCCCCAGAAGGGCAGGGAGAGGATGGGGGAAGTGGGAGGGGAAGCCGTCCTCATGGGTTGAGATAAAGACAGTTTAATAGAACAATAATGGAAAAGGAAAAGAATAATAATGGTAAAAGAATAGATAAGGCACAAGTTCCTCTTGCAGCTCAGTGAATTGGTTGCCCGGCCCAACTTGAGCAGTGATTGCAGATTCCCTCTCAGCCAACCCCCATTTATATATCTCCATTGGCCGTTCCCTCTCGGTGTCCATGGGAAGCTGAAAAAGGTTCTTTACTAGTATAAACATCACTTAGCAACAACTAAAACAATGTGCATTGTTGACATTCCTTTCATATAAAATCTGAAAACACAGCAACGATTGGAAAGAAAGTTAACTCTCTCAGCTGAAAGCAGGACAGGTAGTCACAGGAGATAGCATTTCTTAAAACACAGCAAAGACTTGGCAGAACCAGCTTCTTGTGTTAAAATGTAAGTAGGAGTATAAAGGTTTCTATTTTTCATGTATAAAATATGAACTGAAACACTGACATTTTCCATAACATTGTAGAGCAACGTTCATATGTGGGAGGTGGAGGTGTTCCTTCATTGTGAGCTCAGTATTACTGTAGTACTTGGTTAAAGAAGCATAATATTTAATCTGTGATTAATTAATTTAAGCAGGATTGCAAGGTGCCTCCAGAGGTCACTTAGTGCATACCTCTCTTCCAAAGGCAAATGCAGAATCAGTGTAGAAGCCTGGTTTGCCCCTAAGTTTTCACATCTCTGCTACAGAAACAATTCGTTTACTTAAGCTTAATAGGTATATGCTGAGCTATACAAACCCAAAGAAAGACACAGTTCTTGTGCTTTTGTCTTTTGTTTTGTTGGGTGGATTTTTTTTTTCCCACAAAGCATAAGATCTTTTTTCAGACACAGTTATTAAGGATTTTAAATGTCTTGATGTGAAGGAAGGCAATGCAGCATGCTCCTACCTAAATAGCCAGGTAGATAATTGCAGTATGCTGTTGTATTCAGGTGGACACAAATTGACCTTGGGAAGTTTCATGTAGGTAGATGAGTTTGGGGAGGCTAGTAATATTGAGTCAAACATTAGTAACTCATCCAGGTGATTTTTATAAAAGGCGGCTTTCAAGTATGAGGATGACTGTGCTTGGTGCCTTTACCATTTCCCCATGTGCAAAGGACAGGAAAGCGCTGCATCTGGTTTTCCTGTTGAAAATGTATTTTGAACTCTGCTGCTGTGTGAAGATTGATAACTTGCATTTTTTTATATTTTAGAGCTCTCTTTTAGTTCCCAAATTTCTGTTTTCTCCCTGTAGCTTCTACTAAAACCAAGGCTTATGAGTTTTGACACATAAGTTTGTTACTACTGTTTGGTTGGATGGGTAGAACTCTTCCTTTGTTCAGACAAAATTTTTTTCCGCATAACCATAGCTCAGCCGTGCCCAGAAGAAAAACCTTTTTAACTTTATAATCTGTCTCCTTTTAAGTCAAAAAACATAACATACAAATATGCCAGTATAAACTTTGACAGTAGGAGCAAAACAGGCGGTTGTATTGGCTCTAAAACTTAATTCTTGGTGATTCAGAAGACCAGGGAAGAAGAGCGCAGGATCACTGTATGATGTCCTTAGTCTTAAAAGAGTCATCATGGAATTATTGGGAAGGCATAGAAGCCTGTTCCAGTGCTGTTGGTACATAAACCTCAGTTCTGTGTGTATGTGTAAGAAGCATCCTTGCCTTGGGCAGCTTCAAGTAGGCCAGATTGAGAATCTTGCGCCTTTGCCAATTCTGCAGAAGGATAGCATTTTCCTGATAGGTGACACAGATAGCTGTGAATGGCGATGTGGCAAGGCTTTTCTGTTAGAGCTTTTAGTTTGTAAAGAGTTATCACAGAGCTGAAGGTTTCAGGTTTGGGTTTTTTGTTGTTTTTTTTTTTTCCCCTAGACATTCCTGATACTCATTTGTTTCTTGCAGTCCAATAACCTATGTATGTCTTTTGCCTTTGTTAAAAATATACACGAACTGTATGATAACATATAACCCTAGTGTATTTATTAGTATTTAGATAAGTATTTAGATAAGTGTATTTTATGAAGGTAGAATTCAGGAGCTATGGTTCCTCTTCATATAGTATGTATGAACCCATATTTTACCACTAACTTGTATTTTACTTCCAGTTTAGGTGGTGCTAATTCCAGGTGCTTTTTTTGTTGTCATGCTTATATTTTTCTCTAGGAAATAGGTAGTTTTTAAATTTTTTTATATTTTGGTATTTTAAAATCTAGATTTGAATTAATAATTTATCGTGCTTATTTAACAAGATGCTGCAACGTTTTTGGTAAATATTATTCATATCTTTAAACAGGTGAACATGATAAAAGATGATGGAACAGTTATTCACTTCAACAACCCCAAGGTTCAAGCTTCCCTCTCTGCTAACACTTTTGCAATTACTGGCCATGCAGAGGCTAAACCGATCACGGAAATGCTTCCAGGCATCTTAAGCCAGCTTGGTGCTGACAGCTTAACAAGTCTCAGGAAGTTAGCTGAACAATTCCCAAGACAAGGTAGGTCTCTTTGGAATAGTTCATGGCTGATTCAAAAAACACATGAAGTATTAAATATTTTAACCCAAATTTTAACAGCAGCTTGTGCAACTTAACATGTGCTTTTATTTATTTGCCACTTCTGTGAAAATATGTTTCTTTTTGTGTTGTTGAGTCAAGATTCTATATAGGCAGGCCCTGATTTTAAAAAACAAAAACCTGCTAAGTCAGGCATGCTGTGGTTCCAGGTGTACAGCTGTGTATGACAAAGCAAGAATGCTTAAGAAAGCAAGTTCACCTTTTCCTTGGAAAAACTCAATGGGGAAAAAAATTAACTTTTTATCAGGGAATTGAGTCTGTTTTCTTTCTTCATACAAAACATTTTTCTATTGTGAATATAAAGGAAGAAACATGTTCCTTAATTTTTACTCTGTTAATTTAAAGAGAATGTTAATTCTCTTTAAAATTAAACCAAGACTTTTAAAAATTAATTCAAAATCAAAGATTTGCTTCAAAATAAAAAAAAGTTTTTAATGCGATTTAATGTAATATTTCTACTAATTTTAAAAACATGGGAGCATGTGTGTGCTCATATATGTGGTGTAACTATTACTGTGATTTTTACTGTTAAGAAATGGAGTCTGGGGACGATCCCTTTTAGAATAATACCCTTCTTGGCAAAACACTGTAGCGTGTTTTATAGAAGTCTCAGCTGCTGTCCCTAAGCAAGTTTGTCATTTAAGAAGAGATGCAAATTTATTCTTACAATGGGGTATGTTATGAAATTGGAACACAAGAGTACTTTAAAGCACGCAAATGATCAGTCTGACTGATACAAATTTCTAAAAGCTTTCTTAGACTGTAGAACAGGTGCACTCTTCATTATAAGTAGCCATATCGGAGTTTGTGTTTCATGTTGAATATTGTGGAAAACTAGTTCTTAATATCAAGCTGTGAAGTTGGACATCCAAAAAATATTGTTTTTCATATTTATATTGTTTAGACTGTGACAGTCATTAAAAAGACTGTAATTGGACATGTTGCAATTATCTGTATTAGGAGCTGGTAAATATATTACTTGTTCTAATGTTTTCAACAAATAGTTACTCCTTCTCAATCAATAATTTAAATTTCCTCCATATTTCATGTTCAGTTTAATTGAAAGGAACTTTGATGCCAATAGATACTTACTGTGCTTTCTCTAGATAGTACCAGCAGTCAGACCAATAAGAATAAATGCTTTTTTTGATTTTTTAGGTTTTTATATTTCTCTAGATTACTTGTAGCATGTTCCAGCTTCCATGACTTAATGAAGAATAGGTTTGATGCAGGGCAATAGTTTTTTCCTATGGTTGTGGCCCCTTGGTAATTGAATCATATGATATGTTGGTCCCTGATTGGTACCACGTTAGCATTGCATTGAAGCACATGACTTCAATTAGAAGATTTAGCCACACTGGGATTTTTCTTCTGTATGTTTGATCTTTCACTAGCTCTGCCTTAACACCCCAAAGCATTTGAAAATGGTTATGCTAATGGTATGGTGAAAGAATGTTTTCAAGTAAACCTGATGGTCCTGCTGATTACTGTTGATACCCAGTCACTCCTGTGTTTGTCACTGTTATTGGGGGTTGGGGAGGTGATTTCTTTTTTCACCTGTACTTTATGGGTTTTATTTTGATGTCTGGTTTTCCCCAATTCTGTATCATGAGAACTCAGCACCAAATTTCTTTTTATAGTGTTGGATAGTAAAGCACCAAAATCTGAAGATATTGATGAAGAAGATGATGATGTCCCAGGTAGGTACATGCACACTTGTATGTCCACTTAATGTATAAATCTTTCAATTCATGCATTTAATATTTAGTTCTTGATGTGATTACACTTCTGACTTGCTAAGGGAGGCTTCATGTACTAGGCATCATTAAAACATTGACTTTGAATTCCAGTTTTTGAAGAAATGTTTACCTTGCACAAATTGCTTAATTCTTAAGTGAAAAATAGGTTAAAATACCTTGAGGGAAGCTGAACAGGTGATCTAATGTCTAAAAAGGGCTTTAGGGCTGCAAAATGACATGATTGACAGACTGACTTAAAGACAACCTGATGACTAGGGTGGGGGTTTTTATTTCTGTAGTTAGTAGAAGAAACAAAGCTTGTGTCTGCAAGTTTCCTAATGAAAAAATATTTTAAGTTCTTAATTTGTCAATCAGTAACTGTCTATCAATCACCACACTCTTCTGTATGCATCAGTGTAGTGTATTAGCTAAAACAGCAGACTGGTGGACCCAAAAGTTCAGTTCCTCATGCTCTGACATAGTTGATGGAATTTTTTGTTTGGTTTTTTTTTCTTCTTGGACATTCCATAAGAATTCAATTATCTCAATTTTCTGGTTTTTGGAGTACAACAGTTCACGGGTGCTTAACTTCAGGTATTCTCTACATGGTTCAAGACTCGACCTGTAGTTAGCAGACCTCTGAAAATCAGATCTTAATCACTTCATGTCAGAACTTCCACTCTTCTGAGTGTCCGGTGTGTTCAAACAAAGCCTATTTTTCTAAAGCCCTTTGAAATCTGCCCATAATAAATGGTGTACGGGAGCCTAGTTCAGAACTACTTAACCTTTCCAATAATATGTGCATTTTCATTAAACTTACAAAGGTGATGTTACTGCGTGTTACTGTATTAAATATCTTCATCTCTTTCAGATCTCGTAGAAAACTTTGATGAAGCATCAAAGAATGAAGCTAACTAAATCGTTAATAGTTCTGGAAGCTGGCATGGACTAGATTTAAGAAATCAGCTGTGTGGTTCCAAAGTTTTAAAGAAACAGAGAACATCATCTGTTAATAGTTCAGTAATATAAATATTTTGTATTTTTATGATGCTGTTTGTTCAGCATTTTCTGTCAGTTGATTTTGCATTTTGCACTTACTCCCAGGATCTCTCTTTTGGTCAAAAAGAAACGTCAGTGCAGTTTGAGGGGTGTGTGCATGTGCGTGTGTGTATGTGTGTGGGTGTACATATAGTGGAGAACAAATTGGAGAACACTTATTTAACCTGTTCCCCTTTTCCTTTGGAAGTAGAAATAAAATGAATCTTCAGCATTGTTACTTTTGATTATCACCAAATAGTGCAGAGAAGGTAATTAAGATTAAAATTTTGTGACCTGAAGGCATTACACCATTAAAACTTGGGTTTAATTTGCTGTTAACTATTGTACATGCAGATGTTTCTCATCTCTGTTGAAACGTACACGGTATTTGTTATCAACCTTACGTTGATCCCAGATGATACTGAAGACAAGCTGTTTCACCAGCTTGCTTGATACAGTAACTTCTTACAAAAGATAACTTGGTCTCAGAAAAGTGTGCTCTCTTTTTTCCTAACCTTTCTCAACTTTTTCTTTCTTGTCTCTCTAACCTTTTGAGACAAGCTGATGTTTGACTCTTTCCACGTAGGCTTAGAGGTATGTTCTCCTGTTGATTAGGTAGTGTATTTCCCATGTCGAAAGGAAAACAAACACCTTGGTTCTCTATCATCAGGTCACTTCCTGAACTTGGAGGTTTAGTTGGTAACAGTCCAGTGCACCAGTTTTGCACAGTAACAGATTTTTGCTTGAATAACTTCAAGCTGTTCTCTTGGCATGACTGCATTTACTAGCAGCTGATGATCCACTCTCATTCTTAGGGCACTAGAAATTAAATGCACCATGTGAGCAATGTTTAAGGTGGGAAGAAAGAGTTGTTGTCATTTTGCTGTGCCTCTTGCTGGGCACTTTGTGCAATGACTAGCTCTAAAGGGATATTTTTCTTTTTTGCCTGTAACTTACCTTTGCCTATAACCTACCTCTAGGTTTGGTGTCATCTATGTAGTAGCTTCTTAAAAACCACAAATGCTCCTCAGGCATAAAGAGGACATTGGGAGGTACTGTTGGTACAGTGCAGTATTTATGACCTTTCTTTAAAATGCTTAATGTGAACCCATTTTCTCAGAGGCTCTTTCAAGGTTCTTGATGTAATGTGCATTACGGTATAGTTAGACATCATTGTAACCTGTGTCAAGGGCAGCTGTGGCTTAAGAAAGCCGTTTTCTCCTCTACATCTGTCACTTAACTATGGCTTAATTGGAACATATCAGCTTTTTATGTAGGTTCATACGCTAGAGAACTGTAAAAGTACAAGTTAAACAGTACATGAGTTCTGGTGAGATCATAAAACCACAAAAGCAGAGCTGTAGTGGTTCATCATCTGAACTCCTCCATCTATTTTATAGGCTTTGTTCAGTTTTTCCTGTTATATTTTATATACTACATGGATCTTACTACAAAATAAAATAACAGTACAAAAGAGGAAATGCTCCCTCTTGTGTGTTGTCTCCTCCACCCACCAGCACTAGCTGAGGAAGGACCGGTGGGTGCAGCAGCTGTTTCAAACAGCACAAATCCTGGCTGAGAGTGACTGAGGCAGATACACGCAGGACTAGGGAGGATCCTGTTACAGCTTCAGGATTTCACACTCCCATATAACCCACTCTCCTGTTTTCCCTGTGGTGTTGAGTGAAGCTTTGGTTTGGTGTATGGCTAATCTTATATCGGCTGCAGATGCATTTGTTCTGTTTGTAAGGAAGAGGTGTCTTGATTAATGTGTGCCCAGGCATACTGGATTGCCTTTTTCTGCCTCTGCACGCTCAAAGAGCAAATGAAGGATACTCAGAATCGCGTATTTGCGGTATTCTGCCATTTGCTTAAGGGGCATGAGTGAAGAATGCTTAAAAGTAGCAACTGTACTCAGTTTATGTATGGGACATCCCCTCCCCCTGAATACTAACCAGATACTGAAAACTTGTGCTCATTGGTTTCTGTAGGAAGCATGTCAAAAGTAATTTTGTGAGAGATTAAGAGTAAGCATTGGAAACAATGATTCCTTAAGTTTATATAGTTGAACTTTCCAATTCCTACAAAATACTCATTTAATTTTTGCTATTGGTCATGACAATTTACATGTTAACCCCTCACTTTTTCCTATGTTTGACAACCAGTAAACTAACTAAATATGCTGGCTTATGTAGTTATAAGATCTTCACTTTTTTTCACTGTATCTGAAAACAGTCAACCACTTCTGATTTGCTGCTGGAAATACTAGAGCTTATCCATCATTAAACTGATTTTAATTAAAAGTAACCCATCAAGGCTGTTGTGGGAAAAGCTATTTTTCTTCTTTATATTTATTCATGGTGTAACTCCAACAGTGCTTGTACATGCTGCTGGAAATGCAAAGTTGCTACTAAGAGTAATTCTGAGGAGTGTTGCTACAATAAAGACACCCCACATTTGGTGAACATTAAAATGTTCTTTGCTTGGGTTGAAGCATGATAACCACTGTACTTTTGAAGTCCTTGGGCTAACTTGCTCACATACTTAAATGCTCTGAATATTAAAGATCTTGGCAATGAATTGAAAATAGAGCAGAACGTAGGTTGAAACATGGATTGTATGTGAGAGAATCAAAGCTGAATCAGTGAAGACTGAAAGAATCAAGAACTTTGTGGCAAATGTGTAAGACTGCAAATGCTAATCTTCCTGCCCTGACTGCTGGTAGGTTTGTGTAGTTCCCTAGTTGATGGATGGGAAATCAGAGACTGGATGGCTTCTCCCAGGAGAGCGAGTCTGTGAAAACCTGCAGTTATGGTGCATTTGCTCTATGGAAAAACAAAAACCAAAGCTCACGCGTGATGGGTGGCGGAGGTTACTGCCCGTCTGTGATGCTGGAGACTTGGTACCGAGTGCTTTGCAGCTAAAGAGTCTTGGTAGGATGGAAGGAGTTAAAAGACATCCAAAGAACATTTAACATACAATACAGACCTTGGCGGGAGGGATAGGGTAGGAATACTTGAAGAGTGCACAAGAATGTTAAGGATGAATTTAGAACTGCTACTGGAGTTGTACTGAAATATGTTGATAATTCACTAGTATTTGACAACTTTCCGTTGGAACTAGGAGTTGTGATGAACTCCCCTCTGCCAGGATCTTCACAAATAATGCTTTGGATTTGGTGTGTAGGAAACGAGGACTGGAGGTCTTACAGATGGTTTAATTACTGAGCAGTGTATTGATTGACCAGTCTATTGCTGTTAACAGGAAGGAAGGAACTGAGGAAGTTTTAACAGCCCAGTAACTATGCTGTATGCGAGAGATGAATTCATGCCTCTACTGAGGAATGTCCCAGGAAGGATTCTCCTGAGTTTCCCTGGAATCAGACTGCGCTGCTCCTGACAGTGGGGATGCACGGAGGGGCTGAGCAAACTGCCCCATAGGTGGAGATGGGTGTGTGAGTTTTTCCCCTGGCCCTTAAGATTAGTCTTCTTTTATTATTTTAAGACATTGCTGGTTTGTTCAGCAAAGTGAACAGACGGATTGTTCTGGAGATCAAGAGTACGCTAATTAAATGATCCGTGTTTTGTGCTTGAGCAAATGAAGTGATGCAGAACAGAAGCACATCACAACACTAGCCATAGCAACTCTATGGGACAGCAGAAGTACAGGGAATGGTTATTCATGTTCAACTGTTTGCTTTCCCATCAAGTTATTTGTCTTTTTTTTTTTT
>VXAK01011530.1:3161-21498 GCA_013399435.1 Arenaria interpres | reverse complement strand
AAGACCTGTTTGCAGACACTGAAGAACTTCAGAATTTATTCAGAAACATGGGGGCTGCAGTGTCAATCAAGGATTCAGGTAGCCAAGCAGAGCAAGTGAAGAGATTAGTTCTAAAATCGCTCGTTTTGGTATGTTTGGGTGGAAGCTTGGGTTGATATCTACAGCAGGATTAGTGGGAACTGGGCTTTCATTTCAGACTCTGGCGCTGTGTGTTTGGCAAGAAAAAACGAATTTGTACATCTTCCAGTGCCTTGGTTTGCCTTTATTTCAGGAGTACTGCTCTACCTGCTTCTAAGTATGTGGTATGTAAATTAATGAACACAAAACCTGGATGCTTCTTGAGAGAAAAGAGCTACATCTGTGCAAATGGTATAAAAAGCTACTTTACTTCCACACGATAAACACACATGATGCGGTGGGCTGTCAGTACCATTAAACACCCTCTCACTAAACAACAGCTTGCTGAGATGCAATTTTTTCTTGGCAACTTGGTACCTGTCAGAATCTCAAATATTAGGTGGCATTTCCTTGAACTTCACATTGCAGATGGAGTTTGTAACTATGCTAAATTAGTTGCCTCCTTGGAGTAAAAGGAGAGTATCTGCTCATTTGAGTTCTTGAAGTTGTTTCTGATATTTTTTTATAAAGTATCAATGCTAAGGCAAACACTTAAACAAAAAAACTATATTCCAAGGTCTTTTGACTTTTCAGTCAACGTATCCCAGCTGAGTAAGAGGAGTTATGCAACCTTTTGCCCTTTCCTGCAACACTCTTGTGGCAGCTATAGCAACTGCTTATGTCAAAAAGTAATATTAGAAAGTATTTAATGTATTTTTAGATTCTGTCTAATGCAAGCTGACAAAGAAGAGCCAGTGCCATGTGACCACCTTTCTACAGACATTGGGAAATGTGGCGCAAACTACATTTTGAGAACATCACATCTGATTTGAAAGCCGTGTGTGAAGCTGGGAATTTCCAAGTGATGCAGATTATTGCCAGACAGAGGTAAGTGAAGACTTAAAATCTCAATAGACTTGTCAGCAAGATACCAGACCTTTGCACACCAAGAGTGAAGTTCCCTGAAAGGCCTTCACAAATCCAGGCTTCCCTGCTGCCAAGTCTTCCCCTTCCTTTGCTTTCCCAAGTGCCAGCAGTAGTAGCTGATGTCTGAGGAGAGCTGGATCAGCTTGCTCAACTTGATTGCGGATGACTTTTTTTTTTCTTGAAGTTCAGTTTTCAGATGGTTTTCAGCTTGCCTTACTGTGAAATCTGACCACACAGATGCGCGTAGTAGCACTGGCACATGCTACAAGCTCAACTGTTCCTGACGCTTTGCTTCAGTTGGCTCAGCCAGCTTGTGGAACTGCGTCCTGAGCCGCGGTGGCAGCGTCTGAACCTGCAGGTCCCACAGCTCATCCTGTGTGAGCGGGTTGCCTGCCGAGGAAGCTGCACTGGCCTTTAACCCTGCTGGTCCTTGCTCTGCTTCTGAGGCTTGTCTTGGCAAACTACGTGGGGCTGCTGCCAGGGTCATACTGAGTTTGGGAAGAAGGGAAGGATTTGCCATACTGGTGCCTTGGCCGAATGATCCAGTCAGATACTGTAACTTGCAGGTTGTTTTTAAACTTTTAATTGTGAAATAGGGGTTCCGTACAGTTCACTGTGCCTTGCGAGGCAGAGGCATTGCCTGCACCGTGGGCTGATAAGCTGCAGCATGTGACCCCAGCGTGCCATTGCCGCAGCCACCCTCTGACCCAGCCGTCCCACCGCTCTGCAGCTGCACGGCCCCGGCCACAGCCTGCCGCTTCAGCCCCTTTGGCCCGTCTCTCTTCAGATCAACAGTGATTTTTCTGGGCAAGCCATCGACGTTTTGATTCATGCTGCAGGTTCTTGTTCGCCGAAAATCGCTTTTTAAGCTAGTCACTGAGATCTTTAATAAGGATTTGCCATTTTTGTGACAAGATCTGGTTTCAAGTGGTTTCTGACACATGGTGTTTAACTGAAAATAGCTGTAACTTGCTTGCAGCATTTTTACAGTCTCCAGGGAGTAAAGATGCAACTGAAGTTTCTTCTATTTTCATTTTGAAATATTTGCTCTATTGCTGAAGACTCTGGTCTGCTCTGTGTGATTGGCAGTTGTAATTAGCGATGGCTTGCGTTTTTCCACGTTTCTGAAATAAAGTAAAAAGGGCCCAAAATAATTTTTACTTTTAATAAGGATTTTTTTCCCTTGTCTGTCTTAAGTTTCCCACAGACTGCTTCCTCAGCTTGACTGAAAGACATCAGGTTTTCTCATAATCTGCTGCTGCATGTTTTGGATATTTTGCTGACATTTCTATTTTGACACAAAAGTGGTATAAATTTTCTGAAAAGCAAGGAATGTGTTACATTTTCCAGTCTTTTCTACATTACATTTCTCTCAGCCGCAAGATTTCTTTGTTGTTGTAAATTATTAACTTTTGAACACAGGGATATTATTACCTCTGTCTCTTCTCCTGCCCTTTGAATTGCAGAGTTGCTTTCATTGGCAGCGTGAACTGAGAAATCACATTGGCCACTTCCAGCCCTGAAATTGTAATAGTTTATCCCATTACATGGTGATTTTTTCCAGCTCAGTTCTCCTGAGAAGCTTGAAATGGGTTTTCCATAAAAATATTCCATCCACTCTTTTTCTTTTAAAGGCAGTAGTCGAATTTGAAGGGATAATCTAGCTATTGTTTCTGGTGGTATGTGTGTTCTATCCTTACGATTTTGTTAAATTATAGAGGATTTTTATAGTGCAGCCTGGGTCACTGAGAACTTGGTGACTTCTTTGAACAAGATTGCTTGTTCTTTGGGAACAAGCAGAGACACATCATTAGCATCTTAACCGATGGAAAATTCTCCATGAAAAATGCATACACTTTTCATGGTTTTAATCTGCACAAGCACTCCGTGCGATTGCAGTAAGCTGTAATAAAAGGTTTAGATGTCTTGTGTCCACACGTCCTCAATGGGTCACAGTACCATCATCAGGAATATATATCAAGTGCATCTTCCTTTTCGAGTGCTAGCTGTTTCTCTGTAGCTGTTGTGAGCTCTTGAGCCTGAGCTGCCTGACATTGCAGCTATGCCAAAACTTTCAAACTGCTTGGGCCCTCAGGTTCGTTATGGTTCAAGATGGCCAGTATTTGTCAGGAAAGAACAAATGAACTAGTAGCTATTTGGAACAAGACTTCACTTGCATTGACTAAACATGGTGAGATATTCTTGTTATTTAGTTTCTCAGCTGAGACATTAATCTATGTTAAAAATTGTATGAGATGTGCCTTGGTTCAATTTTTGTCCTTCTATTAATTCTTGGATAAGCCAAGATAAGAGAGATGATTAAATAGTTGTCCTCAGTTAGTCTTACACTTGTAAGGAGTCCCATGAAAAATTGCTCTGGGAGGTATTACATGCATTGTCTACTTGCACAATAAAAACAAGCTTTAACAGTTGTTCCTACCATAGTTAAGTAATCTTGTTAAAGCAAAAATACTTGCAGGTTTTATATGCAGAAGGTCTCTCTGATTTGGTAAAAGCAAGATAAAGGGCAGATGTCAAAGATGCTAAAGAGCTTTTTTCTTTCTTTTGCTACCCCTCCACCCCCAAGAAAGCAGCTCCCTGCTGTATGTACTATTTTTTATGTGCCCTATTTTATTGCTAACATTGTGCTTAACCCTGTATCATAGTCAAAATTGCCTTGCAAGGGTTCTGGCAGTTTGAAATGGGGTACCAACCCTTTTTAGCACACTCAAAACGTTGAGCTGACTGACTTCTGAGTTACAAACCTGAACAACTTACAGATACCACTCATTAAGGTGTTGAGGAAATAGCTGGTCAGGGCTTCTTAAGTGCTCTGACTCATAGCACTCCACAAAATCTCAATCATGTGATTTAGCAAGGCACAAATAAGCCTGGGGGTTTTTTTATAGGCTTAATTACACCCAGTGAAGCAATGTCCTTTTGCTTGAGCAGGGAGTTGCCACTCTGCTGTGAAGTCAAAACACTGCTAGGAGAACAGGAAGGTTCAAGCAGAGCCATTGAGTTCACAGGAAAAGTAGAAGGATCATATGTACCCATGACCCTGTTCTCCCTACACATGTATGCTCCCATGGGATTTAGCAACTGTGTTTGTCTGTGGTGGTAAGACTGAAGGATTCCCTGTTTGCAGTCACTGCTGACTTAATAAACGACATATTCAAGATAAGCGTGTGTCTGGCTTTTCCTTCCCCCCCACCATGTACTAGTGAAAGAGAAATGAACTGATGGGCAAGAGGGCACAACCTGTCTGGAATAATTAGCTACTTTTATTCAGCAAGGAGATCTTTACATAAGTGATGTTACTGCTTCTTTCACTCAATTTTTCTGTGATTTAGTGTCTGTATGTCAATGCTTGCAGGATTCCAGACTCATCCAGTCCATCCCATCCATGGCAAATGGGAATTTTAGGTATGTTTTCATGAATAAGGAGGCTAACACAGGCTGGTATCTGAAGCAGTTGCTGAGCCAGTGCAGCTGCCACCAATGGGATATTTTCCACCATTAGTGGAAATGGGAGTAGCCAATGCCATTCCAGCCCCTGTTGGGCTAATGCTTGTATTTCAAGAATTGTCTGTTAAATACTGAAGGGGAGAACACAGCATGCAATTAATGTTGCATCATCGTATTGCATAATGGCCCTTGCTGGATACTAACTCCTTGTTACACTGTTTCTTGTAAAAACAGAGAATACAAGATGGCTCTTTGCCTCTGCAGCTTATCATTTAAGGTATAGTCAAATTAATGACAACTGGTTTTCAGTAATTGTAAATGGCAGTAAAATGCATTTACAGGGCTTGGGGCTTCCTCCTTACAGAAACACCAGTAGTGTCCTAGAATGAGAGAACATTGCTGACAGGATCCATCCAACACACACTTCCTTTAAAATAGACATAAAATTGTTGAATAATCACCATTTTGTGAGAATTGCTTTGAGATATTTCTCATCCTGGCAAAGTAAACTACTCTTTTTTTTACTGGTCAGCTTTTGTTTTCAAGGCCTGTTAAACTACATGGCATTTTTATCAAGCTGAAGTATTTTCTTGATCAAAGTCTTTAGTAATAAAAAGCACTTTGAACTCAGCTTAGGAAGCTCATTCATTTCTTACTAGTATTTGAAGTTCTTTGCCTATTTTACAGGCCTAACAAACTCCCTTTAGCACCACACCCAAATTACCTTGCAACGCAATCTCTTATCTTCTTTCCCAAACCCTAATTTGTTAATCACCTGGACACTGCCACAATTGTGAAGCTACAAGCCTGCCACAATTCTGCTGAATGCTCAAGTTGCTTTCTGTAGCCTTTTCCATTTTTTTTTTTTATTCAAACATTCTCCCCAGGGTGTGCAGTTCCACATTGCCACACCACATAAAGTTCTGGCTCGGTTTTAGCTTGGTTCCCTTATTCAGCCAAGAGACAGGATTTTCTTCATTATTATTAAGGTGCTCAGCTTTTTGCAAACTATAGGGGGAGATGTTTGCTCATCAGTTTGTTTTTTTTCCATTGTTAAGCACTCATTTTCCTTGTGGAAAAAAAAACAAACCCCAAACCTTCTCTTCTGGCTGTCCAAGAAAAGGACCACCTTGTTAACACAGAGAGAATGAGGGAGAGGGACTGCACTGTTTTCATTTTGGTTTAAAGATGTTTGGCCTAACTCTGCATTTGGGCACTGTTCTTATTCTTTAATGGTTGGCTCATACATGAGCTTCCTACCCAGTCTGCTTTCCACTATTCTTTTGCTTTGCTACAATTTATATTAAACTGTTACCTTACATAATTTATGTTAAAAAGATTATTTAAAAATACTCTCCTATGAAGAGAATAAGGGATTTGCTGCCAGGTATAATAAATGGGTAAAACAATTTCATCATTTTCCAAGTTTATTCAAACATCATTCCATCTACAGCAATTTTACTCTAGTGTCATATGTGTTACTTGAGAATCTGTGAAGGTGACTTATTTCTGAAGAAAATAAACCTTTTTCTCTAAGCTTTTTCCTGCTTTATAGTTGCCCATGTTGTAGCAGTCTGGAGGGAATGTGCCAGTGGTGGAGCCAGGTCATGTGCATAGCTGCACAGACCACAGTCACTTAAGGCTCCTTTTTCATAACTCATTTAAAATATCAATTTCAGAAAAATAGTTTTGAACGCACACAAAAAAATTGTCATGTGAATATGATCTTCAGAGAGCAAATTAAATGGATTATAACTGTCTTCCCCAGTGAATTTATGGTGTGGGGAATTTCATGTCAGTTCAGCTGACTGCCTCATTTTTCAAAGCGTTTCACTATGGTTTTTACATTTTCAGTTAAGCTGTTGCTATTTAAAAAGATGACTTCTATGTCATTTGCAAAGCATGTAGAAGTTGGAGGTAATTCAGCATTTTGACACTCTTAATTAACTGACGGCCTGTCATGAAAGTAGGTTGTAATTAAATGATGTGGTAATTTTGGCCATGCTGCTTTTCGAACTACTTTTATATCCCAGCATAATAATTCAGGTGGTGACATCATGTCAGTATATGTGCTTCTCCTTCCTCAATGCCTACTCAAGAATTGTTGCTCCTGGTTCAAAAGAGCTTTAAGAAAATAAATTCCAACCAGTACTTGGTGAAGGAGGAAATAGAAATTTAAAAAATTTCCTGTCACAGACTTAGGCCTGTCATCCTGTTGGGGTCTGTGAAGATGACGTGTAATATGTGACAACCTACACGTCCTGTAAGAGATATTCACACATTCAGAGATCTGCAGGGTTTCTAGGGCAATCCAGTTGGGTTTGTGAAAAATGACTGGAGAAAACAAAGGTAACTTTGATGGCTACAGAGCCTGTGCCATGCTTGCTCAGGGATATTACTAATGATTTGAGTAATATTGTATTTGGATTTGGCCCAACATGTTTTTAATTACTGAAGATTATGCTGTCTTCAACCAGAGGGGTGGGTGTTGAAATGGGAGTGCTTTTACTGGGTAGGGAAACACAGTTTTACAGAGGTATTCCAGGATGGACGTGTCCCTAACACAGCCTGACAGTATCACTGTTCCGAAATGAGTAGGATTTGCCAGCAGCCAGTAATACCCACTGCATTTTGAGCCAGGTTCTTTTGATGTCCATTTTCTGATGTGCTGCCCTGGGGAAATCTGCCGTCTATTCATCTCTTCAATCCCTTAATAATATCCTTTATGCCAGGAACATCATAATGCTGAATGCCGTGACTGAGACGTTACTATGAATACACTGAAGATCCTTGCTTGGTGTGTGATGAAACGATCTTTGGGGAATAAGTGAAACAAAAGCGCGTGTAGGATATCCTTTAATTCAATGAAGAATGTGGGTGGAGAAGCAATTGAAATGAACAAGATGCTTTGGATGTTCGTTAATGCCTCGAATACTTTAGGGTATACTTAAATAAATTTGTGTGTGTCTCTGTGTGAACAGTTTCACTGCTCAAAGAACTAATGAAAGCAGGAGGAGCCCATGTTTTTTAACCATCTCCTTTACCTGGTCTCCATCACACTTTTCCCATGAGATATGGGTACTGTATTCCCTGTGGCAGTTCTGAGAGGGGAGAAATAACCATACAAAGAAGTCTAGATCTCCATGTGGCTGACTGACAAGGCACCTGCTGCTAAAAGCTACTGTAGTGGCTGCTTTCCCTCTGCTGTGCCCTCACTGGTGGCAGTCATTTGTGACTTTCTCCTGTAGCAGTCACCAGCTGCCTCTTTCAAGTGTGGTTGAACTTGAACAACATATTCCTGAATTGTTTAAGGGGAAAGGAAGGTGTACCTGCATCTGCAGCAGAGATGTGGGAGCCTTTCTTCTTTAAAAGGCTTAGCTTAAAAAAATTGTACATGCAAAGGATGGTGGTTTTGATGCCCACCGCACCCACTGCCATTAAGGAAAAGTAGGGTGGAGAAGATCAGCATGCCCACAGCACGTACCCAAGACAGTCTCACAAAAGTGGTGCCTGCCAGATTCCTTCAAGAATAAAATCCCTTTTGCTGGAGCTTGACTTTATCACGAATTAAACGATTTAATTACTAAAAATCATGAATCAGAGCTTGAGAGTCATGTATGTCCGTGCATAGCAGCTATTCATTTATCTCCAGCACAACAAAGAAGGGAAATGCTTAAGATAACAAGGAGCCAACTACATCTACCACTTCCTTTGAAGTAAGTTTCAGTTCTTTTCCTTTCTAAAGAAAACCCAGCTCTTCCTTTGAATTCAGAAAAACTTAAAGGATAAATTCATAAATACATATTAGATCAAGCCCTTGACATAAACATTGAAAGGAAAAATTATATTCTAGATAAAGGTTTATATTTCTGTTTACTTACATCCTCAAAAAACTCCACCCTCAAACAACAAAACAAACCGCATTGGAAATATGTAACTGCACGTTCCTGGACATGTTGACAACTCTACACTTGGACTGAAGACTTTTTCTGAAACATATTTCCTACCTCAACCAGATTTGATGAGCTTCTTGCAAGATGTGTGCTCATTTCTCCTGCTGTCCCTCAACCCTTGCTTTCCTATGACCCAGGACTCAGTGGACTCCTTCCCTCTGTGTTCTCCCTTTTCCAGTGGAGACCAGCAACTTTCTCTCTCCTCCCTCAGGTTCACAGACCTGCTGATCTGGAGAAATTGGTGATGGAGGAAAGTATTGAGAAAAAATTTATATTGTAGCACTCCCACTCCCCCTCTGTAATGCTCCCCAGTAATATCTGTAAGGCACATGGAGATGGGATGCATCGCTGCTTGGTGCTGCTCTTACAGCATATGCTATACAAGACGTCAGAAGTAATAGTTTCTGACCTTCATCTGTTTACTCTGCCTGTGTTCCCACCTTGGTCTTTGATTTATATTTTGGTGCCTTCCACATAATCGGTAGAGGTGGGAAGGGAACTCTGGAGCTCTAACCCTCTGCTCAAGTAGGACCAGGTTTCCCAGGACCACAACCAGTAGGCTTTTGAATATCTCCAAGGGTGGAGCCTCCACAAACTCTGGGGGCAACCTGTGACAGTGTTTGGCCACCCTCACAGCGGAGAATTTTTTTTTTCCTTATGTTTAAGGTGAATTTCCAGAATGTTAAATGTTTTTGACAAAAGCAAGTTAAAGCTGTCTAGGGCTGTTCCAGAAGGTTAAGTTAACTTTTAGGTTTGACTATCCAAGAAGAAACACTGATTTTTCAGCTGGTCTAGTTTACATGCAGATAGCTCTGCTTGTTATTGTATAACTGTCCTCTCCCCTAAACGAGAGGGCAGTAACACCAGGGCTGTGACAGTGTTTCTCTAACTTGGTGACACAGCCCTCTCAGCTCTGGCCATAGCCCTCAGCCTGTCCATACGGATACAGCTGAGGATCTAGAAGCTGAAAATGGCACCATATAAAGATGCAGAGAAACTTGTGATTTAAAGAGAAATTGAAAATGTCATAATTTTTGCAGAACAAAGATGAATCAGAAGGAACATAGAGGAAATAAACAGAATAGAGGATTATACAGAAAAAGTAAAATTGACTGTTCCTATATGAGGAAAATAAAATTAAATTGTGCAGCAGAGCATTTACATTTGATGAAAGAAAATACTTTTAAAGTACAATTAGTGCATGGAACTCACTGTTATAAGGCATCACAGATTAAAATAGGATTTTAAAAGGATTAGATTTTTTCTGTATAAAATGCATGTCCGTTTCTATTAGATAAGCACAACAAAGAACTGATTTATTTAATTTGTGTACTGAATCTGTAAGAAAATCTGACAGCTTTTTTTGATCATAGAATATATTTATGTTGGAAGAAACAAAAGAAAAGACAGCAAAAGATATCACTACAACATTCTTAATAATGGGTTATTTAATAATACTTATGTTGATATGATTTTTCAGTTTGAGATAGTTTTATGTCGTACTATATATAATTAAAATCAAGTCAAGTTTGAATTGCAGTGTTTTGATTTCTCTAAAGTTGTTTTGTTCTTAGAATTTTCCTTGCATCTGAAGTGTTGACATTCGAGGGAGTGGGTTTCTGTTCACAAAAACAGCCATTCAAAAATCCTCCACAAAACATCCTCTGTGCTACTGTTTGCTGGTGGAATTCCTTTCTGAAGTGTCTGATGTGGTTTGTTCTCAGCCAGCGTATTGAGTAAGTCTTGCCTCTACGAGTGAGTGCATCAAGCACTGAGTACATTCACTGAAGCCCACACAAGTGCCTGAGACTTATTTAGGTAGACCTGCTTTATGAGCTTGTAAACTCTCTTGTAGGCCCATATCTGGGCTAGTTTTGGAGAATCTCAGTTTAAAAACCACCTGTTCTTCACCATTGTGCTTCCCATTGGCCTTGGAGCATAGGTATTTTGGTGGCATGTATGGAAAAATACATATGGCTTTTTAGAAAGGGCTATCAACAATTCAGAAACTTCTTTCTCGAAGTTTTGAGATATTCTGCTCCCTCCTTCCTCACCAATATATCATACTTAAGGCAGATTTTTTTAAACCAAACTGGCATGAATTATGACTTTTATCCAAACAGTGAGAATCTCAATTGTCCTACCTTCCGCCATCCTCTGGCATAGCTCCAACGTTATTCCTGGAGTACTATCATCTTTGAAAAATGGAAGGTTTTGTATGATTGAGGAAATTAAATAATATCACAGCCAAGTAATATCCCAATATACACAGAACAGAATGTAAAATCAAGAGGTCTACGATTCTAGTCCGAATTCCTAAACGCTTTTTTTGAGCGATAAGGAGCATGTTGCTTAATCCTTACAGGGAGACTAACAGGTTTCAACTAATTGTAAAGAACTTTTAGGTCTTCAGATGGAAAATACATATTTCTTAGCATTTTAGGAAGATGAAGTTCTGTAGATGGAGCTAATTTTTCAAACTCTTTTCATTTTTGACTCTCAAAGGTCTTTTGTTTCAGTAAACCAGAAAGCACATATTTAGGTGATGATTTCAGATCTTCCAAACGATTGTTTCTCGTGTAATCATCATAATAACACTTTTCATAGGAGACTCTCAAAGTGGTTTCACAGACCTTCACAAGGTCTCATGCAATACTTACTCATGCTGCAAATGTAACTACTTCTACTGTACAGACAAGAAGGAGAGAGGACTGAATGGGTTAAATGTCACTCAGGAAGTCAGCTAAAGAGTTGAACAAGAACCTGTTTCTCCCGATTCCAAATCCTGGCGGGTTTTTTGTTACTGAGCACAGACATGTTCATCTGGAACACGCTCACAAATAATCGCTCAGACCCTGTGGGTATTCACTAAAGGCATTTCCAGCTTCTGGCCAGACCAGGAATGTAATCAGAAAGGTACTTAAGCATTTCCAGGGCTTCCAAATACAGACGAATTTCAAAATAAACAATAGGAATGAAATTATCCAAATGTTTATTGTTTTCTTGTTAACAGGGACTCCTAAATCCTGTAATTTGACTTCTTGCTTAGCAGACGCTTTCAAATTACCTAAGTGTCACATCTCAGTCTCAAATACAGAGTCCAAACAACAACCTTGGAAAAGTTGTCCTGTGAGTGTTGGAAAAATCGCCCTTGTTTGCACATGGATTTGTGTCTTCACTCTCTGACCTCTTCCTTGCAATAACCCCAGTCCTGCCACGTCCATGATGACCCTCCTACCACAATGACCTCAGCTTCCTCCACGTTCCCTGCAAAGTCCCTGGGCTGAAACAGCACATGCTGGGAGTAAGGCGGCCGTGCATGCGTCCTGCCGGAGCAGCCGGAGCACGCGCTGATTAACGAACTGGCTGCTGCCACACTGAATATGCACCAGCTGAGTTGGACTTGCTTTGGCTCGCCCCTTCTGTGCCTGGCCGTGGATTGCCACAAAACTTGTAAGAACTTAATTTCCTTTGAGATTTACCGCTTTTTCAGCTGTGGCTGAAATTGGCCAAGAGATCCCAAAGATATGGGAAGGAGGGAGGGGAAGAGAAAGACAAACAATTTAATTGAATAAGTGTTGTTCCCTTACGAAGCTTGGGGTAATAAGCTAAAATGGGTGCCAGGGGGGAAAAAAAAAAGAAAAAAAATCAAGATGTAATTAAAGTCCAAAGCTCTCGCTCAAGCTTACACAGAATTTTAGCACAGATACAGACACAGATCTTTTAGAGCCTCTGGGCCAGTGTCTGGAGTATGGAGAGAAAAGTGATGGATGTTTCAAGATGTAGCCAGCATAGACAGTAAAGCACTTATGTTCCCTTTTAAATGCATAACCTGTGTAAGTGTGCTACTGGAAAGGATTAAATTGCCATCTCTTTTACTCCTAAGAATACATGGCATGTTTAAAATTTAAACTGGACAAAATCAGAATAGGTATTCAGCATGGAATGACTCTAAATTGACCCATCCACCGAGACAGTGACCCAGCAGGTCTTTTTCTTTTCTAGAGATTAAGTCATATTTGGTGGAAAATGCATCATAGATTAATTAAGTGCCCATGTATTAGTGGTCTTATTGTATGACTCACTAAATACTCAGTTAAACTTAATATAGGATTCTGAGGACCTTTAGCCAAGCCTTTTTATTGATTCAGATTGTTCTGGTGCAGGTAGTACTTGAGTATAATGGATGAAGCCTGCACAAAATTTAGAAAAATCAAAGATTCAAGGCTGATGAGGTAATAAAGATGTATTCGAGACAAATGCCACAGGAGCTGGACCAGCCACTCAGCCTCTGGAGGGCAAAATCACAACATTGTAACCTTCATTGCAGGTTTCTTGGTGTCTTTCTAGGGGTGTAATCAGAGAGCTGTTTTTTTACAACAGAAATTGGCACTATTAGCAGTGGTAGTAGTAATTAACATTTAGAGTATTGTGTCTGTCAGAGTGTGGGAAGTAGTTACCAGCTACTGTATGGAACCTGGAGAAGAGAAAGTTCAGGGGAGACCTCATAGAAGCCTACCAAGATCTGAAGGGAGCCTACAGCAGAGCTGGAGAGGGATTCCTTGTCAGGAAGTGTATTGACAGGACAAGGGGTAATGGTTTTAAATTGGAAGAGGGGAGATTTAGATTAGATATTAGGAAGAAATTCTTTCCTGTGAGGGTGGTGAAGCACTGGAACAGGTTGCCCAGAGAAGCTGTGGATGCCCCATCCCTGGAAGTGTTTAAGGTCAGGCTGGATGGGGCTTTGAGCAACCTGGTCCCGTGGAAGTGTCCCTGCCCATGGCAGGGGGGTTGGAACTCCATGATCTCTAACGTCCCTTCCAACTCTAACCATTCTATGATTTTATTCCATGGAACTATGAATAATAGCTTCAGTGACCCAAGAGGTTTGCACGCTTAAGTTCACAGCACAGGCCTTTTGTACTCGAGATCTCATGTATCAGTAGAAGACTGAGTATTTGTATCAGGAACTACATTAGGGAAGTAATGAACATTTTGCTGTGAGGTTTCCTATTTGTATGATGCTACCAGATCAGAGAAGCAGGCTCCTGAATACTGGATTCTGGAGAGGTTCAGAGCCTCACGTACGATCCCCTATCCAAGTCTGTCTTTCGCCTTCCAATACCAAGTGCTCCTGTTCTTCTCTGCCCTTGTCCTCTCCTGCATCTACCATTGAGCACCTATTCTCTGCTCCCACCAGAACTCCCACTCTGCTGTTCAGAGACCAGGCACGGGTCAGCTTTGGTATGGACCTGAGAGACTGCTTGGCACAAGAAAGATCAGTCTCCTGCCTGTGACAGTGGCCAGAAGCAGATGCCAGAGAAGGAGTTTAGTAGCAGGATAATCATAGAGTCGCACTTGTCAGGAGTAACCTCCCAGCTTCCAGCAACGTATGTCTCAGCCTTCTTGAGTGAGAATGTTATCTTTGTATGCAATATGCTTCAAAGGATTTGCCTTCTGTGAACAAGTCCACCCATCCCTTCAACCCATGTAAACATTACCATCCACGCGGCTGCTCCCATCATGTGCTCAAGAACACATGATCTGTGTCAGATGATGCTGAAAGGGATGACAGGTTGTTACTTTAGCGCCCAAGGAAATCTGCAGGGACTAGTAACCAGAATCCACAGCTGTGATCACGTAGTTGTTTCTCATGGGTAACACACATACAGGACTGAACTCCTGCTTGTGTTAAAGTACAGTTTTTAAAAGCACCTCATTTTGATTTTGACATTCCAGTGCTGGGAGATCTAACTTGATCCTCCCTAAAGTGTCTCAATGTTTAATTACCTTCATTGGTAGAAAACCTCACCAGGAAGCTGAATACGTCTGCCTGTAGCATACACTCATTGAATTTTGGAAGTACTTAAAACCTGTCAACGAGTCACCCCTTCACTTTCTTTTTGACACTGAAATAGATTGGACATTTTCGCTTTCAGTCTAAGTCCTTCTTACTGGTCTTTTCTGAACCATCTCTTTTTCAGCTATTAAGGAATTAAGGAATTTGAATCCAGGACCAGTTGGACTAGTACCAGATAAAAATAAAGACATCTTTCTGTATTCTCCTGTTTATAAAATCAAGAATTGCATTAGCCTGTTGGCCACAGCACCACACTACCTGCTCATTTTCTTCTGATTATATGTGATGACTCTAGAGATTTTTGAACATTAACTCATTAGGGCACAAATTTTCTCATCCTGTAATCATGGTCTCTACTCTTTAGTGCATGTTTTTTACGTTTGGCTGTACAGAAATGCATATTACTTGTTTTCAAGCTGTCTCGATACTTTACAACATGACCTGTTATTTATCACTCCCTATTGCTCACAGCACTTGCAAACTTGTAAGTGATGATTTTATGCTTTCCTTAGAGCCATTAATATCAATACAATACAGTGTAGAACTAATTGCTGTAGGACCCAGAAACACATTCTTTGATGATGATTTCTTATTTCCCCACATTGTAACTGTCAGTTAGCCAGAGTCTGAACAATTTAATACATGCCATGATGAATCTGTATCATTCTGACTTCTTAATTAAAATGCTGCAAGTTACCAAAACAGATATTTTGCAGACCTACTTACCTTGATCAACCAAACTCAAAATGCCATTAAAAAATCAAATTATTTTGGCAAGATTTATTTTCCACGTTAATTTTCATTTATTTTGTTTCCATCCTTTAATTCTTTTTTAATAAAGTAATGTAGATAATGTCCCATTATATTACCCAGAATTGTTGTCAGGCTGGCAGGTTGTAATTACCCTGGTCACCTTGTTTACCCTTTTAAAATATTGGTACAATATTTCATCCAGTCCTCTGGAACTTTAACAGTGTTCCAAGATTTATTGAAAATCAACATTAATGGTCTAAAGATACTCTGTGCCAGTGCTTTTAAAACTTTCGGATGCAAGTTACCTAGACCTGCTGATGCCCAACTTTATTAGCTTCTGTTTAACATCCTCCTCAGTGCCTGTTGTAATGGAATGTATTTCATCATCATCATATGATATTCGTATATCATCTGGCTCGTTCCCAAACATGGACCAGAAATAGTTACGGAGCTCTTCTGCCTTTCCTACACTCATACAGCTGTTCTATTATTCCCATCTAGTAACAGACCAAAGCCATTACTAAGCTTCCTTTTCCCCCAAGTTTCTGCAAGTTTTACTAAGTAGCTAAAAAAAATCCTGCTTATTTGTCCTTAACTCTGCTGTTCATAGCTTACTCTTGCACCATTTTGAACCTTGTATCCATTGCCCCTAACTGCTAGCTCCCAGTGTACATATGTTGTTACAGACACACATCTTTGTATTGATCCTGTAACTCCCTGCTGACCCCTTCAAGTAGGGCATCTCGTAGCTTCCTCTCACCTTTCTAACTGTGGTCTTCTCACCCACTTTCCAGTTCCCCGCCTTTTGCAAATTGGAGTTTCTCTTCTATACTCTCTGCTTCATGACTCTTCCTTGGTACGTTCTCATAAGGTTCTGGGCAAAGACGGTAAAAGACTTGGGAAAAGAGGTGGTAAACTCAATACCAAACGTCCATGCTATCATGCAGGGTACTATTAGGCATGATTTCTCACCACCATGCTGTAGAGGCTCACTGACGTGAGGCTGATGTACGTGGAAGAGCTGAAGATACCTTTTGGAGAATTTGTAACTCTGACACTTGCACTGAATGTGCCAAGTAGAAAGTCATGGTCTATGTCTTACAGCCTTGCTGGGGCTTGGAATCAAAATCATTGATTTGGTTTGTATGTAGTGTTTCTCACTATCATACCCAAATGTTTCCTCTTTGGACAGTAGCACAGGGAGCACATTGAGAACACATGGTGGCAATCTCCCTGCTTTAATCTCAGGTCTCTGGCACCACAACTGCCCGGAGCAGCAACGTGAGTTTTGCTGAGTTTATGCTTCTCTAGATACATCTTCATTGGGAACAAGTCATGTGGCATCCAAGATACATACAGATACCGAGAGGGGACAGAACATGAGACCATGTGCCATTACCTTAACTCATGGAGATGTTTCCCATCACTCCCAACTCCTTTTTTGCATGCTTTCATGAGATGGCTTTCTTGCAAAACAGCCAATTATGATATCCCTCAGGTAAAAACCCTCAGTGCTTGGTGAGAAAACATTCCAGTGAATGGCTGCATGCAGAGGGATTAAAGTAGAACAAAATTATGGTAGTGATATGTCCCTGTGAGACACACGCAGATGGCAAACCTCTGCACTTGCATGCATTTGGCCAGAGGGTACAAAGGGTTGCATTGCTCACCCTTTAATTTATTTCCTTTTTGTTTGCCAGGCATATTGTGTGTTTAGCAGTCTGAGGTGTTTCATGAGAATTGTTTTGAGGATAATAACTGTGTACTGGACTGATCCAAACTCCTCATCTGTGCTTTACAAGCACACCACCACTAATTGCTAAAGAGATAGCAAGTTGGGGTTAACCAGGAACGCTTTATGGGAGAAAATAAATTCCGCCTCCATTAACATGATACTACCAGCTATGATTGATTAGCATTTTTTATCTCCTCAGCTCTTTGCCCATGGATTGATGATTCAGTTGATTGGGAGTATCTTGTATTTCCTGCTTGAAAAGCACATAGTTCTAGCAGAATCAATGAATAAACATTAAGTGCTTCCCTTTCATTTCAAGTGGGATGGGCAGATGCTCTTTGAGCAAAAAGGCCTAGATTTTATCACCGGTGCTCATTACACCGCACTCACTGCCATATGTAGCAAGTTAATGGAGAAGCCAAACCTGCTGGAAAGTGATAGCCTGCAAGCGCAAAGACCTGAGAAGCGGGAATGGCGGTGCAACTGCATCAGAGGCCACCGTACTCACCCTTCCCTCCCTCCTGGGGGTGACACGGCGTTCCTGAGGGGGAGCCGAAGCGATCCTGAGGCGAGCCGTTCCTGAGGGGGAGCCGAGCAGGGGGGTCCCTGAGGAGGGCCGTTCCTAAGGGGAGCCAAGGCGAAGGATCCCTGTAGTGGGCCGTTCCTGAGGGGGAGCCGAGGCGAGGGGTCCCCCTGGTGTGCCGTTCCTGAGGGGGAGCCGAGGCGGGCCTGAAGCGGGCCGTTTCTGAGGGGGAGCCAAGGTGAAGGATCCCTGTGGTGGGCCGTGCCTGAGGGGAAGCCGAGGCGTCCCTGTGGCGGGGCCGTTCCTGAGGGGGAGCCGAGGCGCGGGATCCCTGAGGCGGGGCTGCTTCCTGAGGGGGAGGCCAAGGCGAAGGGTACCCGTGGCGGGACCATTCCCGAGGGGCAGCCGAGGCGTCTCTAAGGCAGGCTGTTCCTGAGGGGGAGCCGAGGCGAGGGGTCCCCCTGGTGTGCCGTTCCTGAGGGGGAGCCGAGGCGACCCTGGGGCGGGCCGTTTCTGAGGCGGGGAGCGCTGGCCTGCCCGGGGCGAGGCGTTGGAGAGGCATGAGGCACCGGTGAGGGTAGCTCCCCTCCACCCCGCTGTCCGACCCCTCCCCATCCCTCTCCCCGTCGGACCCGCCGCGAGGTGCCATTTCCTCGAGCTCCCGAGTGCCTGCAGGCGGGCGGGGAAAGGTGTTCCGCTCCCGGGATGGGCGCCGCCCTGGCCGCCGCCTCCTCTCTGAGGGAGAAGCGGTGAGACTCCGGGCGCATAGTTATGGTTTGGCGTAACCTGTCGGTGAGCCACCGCAGTTCTGTGAGGAACCAGCGTGGTTTGGTTTTTTAAATTTTTTAAATTTTTTTTTTTTTTTTTGGAATTCTGCTTTGCTGAATGTGTCTTTGAGCGGGTGGCTCCGTGTCTGTGCACCCCTCAGAGTGGCCGTGGGTGCGCCCCTCTCCGATTATGAAGGAACTCCGTATGAAATGGCAAAATAACACGAACGGCTC
>VXAK01011529.1:209-64019 GCA_013399435.1 Arenaria interpres | reverse complement strand
CCTGTTCCAGTATTTCACCACCCCCATCAGAAAAAATTTCTTCCTTATATCTAGTCTAAATCTACGTTTTTCTAGGTTAAAGCCATTACCCCTTGTCCTATTGCCTATTGTCTGTAGACCCTATTAAAAATTCTGTCCCCATCTTTCTTATAAGCTCCAGTTCCCTCAATCACTCCTCATAGGCTTGTTCTCCACACCCCTTACCAGCTTCTTTGTCCTTCTCTGGACATGTTCCAACACCTCAATGTCTGTCTTGTAGTGAGGGCCCCCAAACTGAATATATTTCTAGCTTTCCTTTCCTTCCTTTGATACAAATTCTGTAAAAGCTTGTTTTCAGATGCTTGTTCTGTGTTCAGTAGGTTTGTCAATTAGTCTGACAATAAATGCTTTAGTATTTGTGTTTACTTTCTTTTTACTTTGTAAAGCACAGTAGTAATATCTTGTAGTAATATATTGTCCTTTCCTTCACATACAAAGCTGAAATAGAGACTGAATATAATGATTTCACTTGACTAGCAATACTTGAACTATTTTATGCTCTTGTGCTTAATACAGCTCTTGGCTTATATGATTCCTTCAGAATTTTGTGGTAGCTTGACTTTGAATGTGGCTGAGAAGTCAGATTTATTTTCACTGCAACAATCTTCCACAGCATTTCATGTATGTTTTTCTTCCTCTAAGTACACAGCTTTCATTTTTCCCCTGCCCTCCCTTAAAGGAATGGCTTTGAAGACAACTGGCAGTTTGCAGTCCTGAAATTCAATGTTCCAGTTCAGGATATTTAAGCTGATTATATTTCCGCATATTCTCTTTTATGCTTAGAACTACTGCCCAGGTCTAAATGTAAGCTGTAGCAGTCAGTGAGTTCCATTTTCAGGAGATAAAAATTAAAACCGAACAGACCAGAAACTGTGAGGGACAAATGTAGATTTCCACTTTCTTCTATCACTTCTACTGTTAGTTTCACATTACTGTACTGAGCTAGGTCTCTTATTTGAATATAGTGATTTTTAAGACTAAAAAAGAAACAAAAAAACCCCAACAAAAAAACAACAAAAAAAAGAAGAAAAAAAACCCTAAAGATTTTTTTTTATTATTTTTTTAGTTCTGAAAGCTGATTACAGAGGAATTGGATTGTTAACAGAAAAGGAGAGAATCAGAGAATCATAGAATTATAGTATAGCCTAGGCTGGCAGGGACCTTTCAGATCATCTAGTCCAATCACCAACCTAACACAGAAAAAAGCCTTCACTAAACCATATCACTAAGCACTATGTCTACCTATTTTTTAAATATGTCCAGGGATGGTGCCTTTTTCCTGATATCAGTCTGAACCTTCCCTGGCACAACTTGAGGCCGTCTCCTCTTGTCCTATTACCTGTTATTTGGGAGAAGACTGACCTTCACCTGTGTACAATGTCATTTCAGATAGCTGTCAAGAGCGCTAAGGCCTCCCCTCAGCCTCCTTTTCTCCAGACTAAAAAAGCCCAGTTCCCTCAGCTTCTCCTCTTAAGACTTGTTCTCTGGACTCCTCACCAGCTTTGTTCTCCTTCTCTGGACATGGTCCAGCACCTCAATGTCTTTTTGTAGGGCCCAAAACTGGACACTGTACAGAGAAGCAGTAGCATGCAACAAGGATTTTTTTAAATAGTTTTTAAGATATCTTTACTTGCATTTTTTGTAATGATTGTGAAAATGTTTGTTGCTTATACATGATTTTTCTTAAGCAGCTAGGAGATAAGATAGACACCTTCATTCATCACTGTGCAAGCATGTGATAACAGTTATGGGGACGAAAGAATTCCCTATTCTGTTCTATCACAATGTCAGCCCTGAGGATCCATTTTTTTTCCTTTTTTTTTTTCCCTTCTGTTTTTTTTTTTTTTTACTCAGATCAAAGAACAGTAAATATTTAATTCACAGCTGTTTTTACACTGAAACTACATGAGTGTTAATATTTCTGTATAGTTAAATCCACACATAATTTTCAAGACAGCATTTTTAATATGGGCCATTCATATATTAATAGCTAAACATAGTTACTAATAATTCTGAGAAATTTTTTGCCATTAATTGAGTTTGGTTTTGTGTGTTTCAATATCGTCTTACTTTTCAGCTGCAGCATGATGGGCTGCCAACAGCAAAAGTGTTAATTGAGGCTGTAGCTCAAGGAATACCTCATCTCTTGGAAAGTTCTTTTAACATAAACATTTGAATGTTTTTTGTTGCAAAACTAAAAGGAAAATACACACAATTCATATATTAAATTTATCAGTTTCAGTTCTAGCATGGATAATTTTGAAGCCTCAGTCCTTTTTATGAACTAAATTCTGGAGGTACTAACATGAATAGGTGTGTGACCCTAAGTTCCAAAGTCTCTTTCATTTCTTTTATGAAGGCATGTGTATGTGGGTGGAACTAGATGATGATGACAACTGTGAAATATTATCAGTCATCTGATCCTTCAAGTGTACTGTTAGGAAAATAAGAGAAAATAAATATTCTCAAGTTTCAGGGGACATGAAATACAGTTTGATGTGATCCATGCCGTTGAAAGCATAAAGGAGTTGATATAAAATATGCTTATTCCATGCAGTAATGAAAATCCTTACCAACCAATTCAGAGGATTAAACTTTAATCATTTCACATTAGAATGAGAGGAGTTTTAATTTCCCTTTTGCTTTACTCTTGGCTTTCCGAAGTATCTTAGTGTCAACAAAAATAATATAGGTAGTGTAGACTACAATTCCTTTTTCTTCCACATAGCGTAATTAAAGTTGACATAAAATAAAACAAAAATCCAAGCAATAAAATATTCAGTCAAAAACCTAGTGAAATAAGAATACAGGACATGTTGGGTTTTGGTTTTGCTGGGGTTTTTTGTTTGTTTTGTTTTGTTTTTCAGAAAAGCCTCCAAAACTTCTTGGGAATTTACATTTTTTTTGACTATGAGTTTTAAAGAAAAATAATCTTATTGAATATGGATGTGTCTTTTAAAAACAAAATAAGGACTGAAAAATATATTTAATTTAAAATTATAGACACTAATACGTAGGTTCCACTATCTTCTCAAGTTATTTTTAGTAAATGTGTTCAAATGTTGGATTTTGAGCTTTTTCTTACTTCCATCTTTCAAAAAATCTCTCAGTTAGAAAAAAAAGTAATTAATAAATAGTTTGTTTCAAGGGTCTTTGGCTCCACCTTGTGTCCATTGTGCTTTCCTCAAGAATCCAAGAAAGAAAAATATGCAGTGGAATTTGCTGCTTAAACTTAGAGAAAACTTTTACTGTTGGCATGTGTGATGTTGGATTTGACCTCATCATCCACTAAAAAGTGATGACGTTTTTTTCAATAAATATAAGATTCAAAATACAGTAACATTTCAAATGGAGAAACACACAATAAACTACTCGAAAATGTTTTTGATGTATACTTGCAAAGACGTTATTTACTGGAATAAGTCTTCAGTTTATAAAAATGAATCCTGCAGTTGTATCAGAGTTTGACTAGGAAGCTAGGAAAAATAACATGGCAAATGACAACACACTCTGCTCATACACTGTAGTTATGCCTGAACTTTGAAAGAACCAGGTTTTGCAATCACCGTGTCAGATTCAGCTAGGTTGAATCTGAAGTCATTTTTATGAAAACTAGCCTCTCTCTTTTAGGTTCTACTGCACTAAAAGTGTTTCTCCACCAAAGGTCTCTAATCTCATGAAGGAGAAGTGTCTAAAGTTAGGCAGATGCCTTTCAGATAAGTTACATGTAGAATTTCAGCCCCTGTATCCTGCCTTTTTATGACTTTCTGCTCCTCTTCAAAGTTACACTGACAACAATGTGCAGTAAAGCTGAGTCAAGCATAAAGGCAAGGGGAGCGAGTGGTTTGTGTAATGAATGGGATTATTTTTTGTCTGACTTGTCAATATTTCATAGAGTTATCTACCTAAAATCAGTCAGTGTTTACCTCCTTCCTTTGAGGTACCCAAAGTGGTGAAGAGTTGTACAGGGTTTTTACCCAGTTGGGAGTGAACACTATGCTTTCTCATTTCATGTATGTGCCTTATCTTGTGGTGTACATCAGATCACCCAAGCATCTTCAATGAGCACCAGAGATATCAGCTGAGAGTCTGGGCTTTTTGAAACTTCTCTCATGAACTTGTCAAGAACCTTGTTTTTAGAGCCTCACCATATTAAGTTGGTGCTTCAGCACAGCCAGTAACTACATCAGGAATCAGGAGTATCTCAGTTCTTCTAACTTATCCAGTATATTGTAAGAGTAATAGTTTCCAAAGAACTAACATGCAGAAAAGGGATATTTTAAGATTACAGCCTAGGATGAAATGGAATATGTTTGCAATGAACAAAATAATTTCTGTGTTTTCTCAGTTTTGTCTATTTATTTAATTCCTTGCTGTATCTGCTCCGCTATTTCCATTTACTCTTTTTTTCTTCAGATAGTTCTAAGACATTATTAAACTTTTGTTGTTGTTCTTCTCTTTGTCTTCTTTCTCTTTTATTCTTCTGTGGGGATTTTTTCTTAAATGACAGGTGCTACCAAGAGTCTATATTACCTTTTCTTCCAAAAAAATTTGAGACATCAAGTTTGGTTCCATGATTTGTATAAATATCTATTTTTCTTGTCTAGCTGGTTTGATTGTTTGTTTTGGAATTTTAATGAATGGCTATTGGTCTACATTGCTGAAGAGAAGAATTTGCCAATCTGAACTTTTATCATAGAATCATAGAATGGTTTGGAATGGAAGGAACATTAAAGACTGTCTAGTGCCAATGCCCCTGCCATGGGCAGGGATGCCTTCCACTAGATCAGGTTGCTTAAAGACCCATCCTGCCTGGTCTTGAACACCTCCAGGGATGGGGGACCCACAGCTTCTCCAGGCAACCTGTTCCAGTGTCTCACCATTTTCACAGTAAAGCATTTCTTCCTAATATCTAATCTAAATCTCCCCTCTTTCAGTTTAAAACTGTTACCCCTCAGATTATGTCAATCAACCAGATTATGTCAGAATTTTTAACACAAAGATCATACTTTTCCCTCCCCCCACCTCCTTCTTGTTAAGGAAGAACACATGGAAAACAACTGCATATTCCAGAGTCATATATATGGCAGTTACAAAATGAAGCTCAACCAGAGAGGAGTGCTCTGTGGGGCAAGAATGGAAAGGAGAAAATCTCTGTGGTCATTTTGCTATATTGTTCTAATTACATACTTTTTTTTTCCCAGATCTCTTCCTCCCTTGCTTCCGGGATCATAACAAATACTGTCTTCTCTGAAGCGGAGGAAAACAAAAGACTGAGAAAACCGCTGTTCAGTCCAGAGCACGGGAACTCATTACTGACATTATTGCTCTCTGGCTTCTGTTAGAGAGCTGTCATTTCCTGATATACAAGCCGCAGATTGAATGTTGATCATGATGGTAGCTAGAGACAGATCTCTATGAGAGTAAATCAGTGTGGTGTACAGATTTTCAGTAACCTTCAGGGGCTCATATGTTAAATATTCTTGGTTTAGGGCCAGTGGAATTTGTCCTACTGGTTCTTTTGCTTCATTTATTTTCTAGTCACACAGCTTCATAAAAAATATTCAGAATTGCTCTCAGTCATAAGAAAGAAGGTTATATTACAGCTGGGAATGCATTTTGAGCTTGATTTTATTAAGAGCTGATTACTACCTCAAGGTACTTTAACAAGGAGACTTTGGCACAAATGGTAAGTGCCACATTTTTCATGTGTGTACTGAGAACACCAAGACTCTTCACCTCCTGCCTAGAAGGGGACAGACAAACACACACAGAGTGAAACGATTCTCAAGTCCATTGTTTCAGTACTAGGGAATAAATAACTAGAATATGCAGTCCTCTCTTTTAAGTGTCTCTACAGAGTACAGGTTGCATCTGTATAGTATGGCTCATTTTTCCTTGCGTCCAAATTCTCAACTACTGGACAGCTCCTATGACAAAAAGATAAAAATGCATGAGCCAAGGCTTTTATGCAGATGACTATCCTAAAGCAAGAATTTGGCAATCAAAATCAAGTTGTGGTGAGATTGTGGATGGCTGTGGAAAAAAATCAGGAAGTGGAGAGAACTCAAAACTATACAATGCAAAGACCAAAAGAACCCCATCAGATGTGAAGGTCTGCATTATCAAAGAGGAAAACAGTTATCAGTCTGACAGCAAGCCTTCATGGTCTTGATGAGGTAACATCTAATATATTACCTATACAATGTGTTGATAAATTACCAAAGACAAAACCCACTTTATCTGTTTTTATTTCTAGTTTGTACTTCTGAAACCAGAATAAGCTTTGTATCTAGGTAGTCCGTCATATTCTGTCTTCTGTTTTGTAGTTACAATACAAAATATCCAAATCTCCATAGATCTCTTAGTTGTTCCTTTGCACAAGTATATCACCCACTCTGAAAATCTAAGGATACTCCTTTTGTTCTCTGGAATAAAAGCTCTATATAGGAGTATATAGGCACAGATTTAGTTATATAATGGCAGGTCCAAAGGGGAACAAGTGTTATAATAAATGGCTATTGAATTTTTTTTCTGTTTATGAAATTAAAACTATCTTGACTGTTTTAATTGGACAGATGTACTTTACAAGTTAGTTCTGTTGTATGTCTTATTATTATTCATGGTCCAAGTAAGGCTATTTCTACTGTAATTGTTTTCATTATTTTATTTAAACATATTTTATCTCCAAGTAAGATTCTAACAAAACAGAAAAGGATGTAGATTCCAAGGTATCATTAAATTTCTGAATTCTTGATTAACTTTTAGGTGCCAATTTTTTTTTAGGAACCTGTATGGATAACATTTCAAATAAGTAAGACTCTAGGTTTGTAATTTTGCATTTAAGTTAGTAAATTAACCTTAATGTTTCGCTTAGGCAATCCCTGTATCCTTTTTCAAATATATCCTATGGTACTTTTTGAAAATCCCATATATCTGCTCTTTAGGGACCTGAATGCATTTAGCAATTTGCCTCTAAACTTCACCACTGTAATGAGATGCTGCCTGAAATTTGGTGACTTGCCTCATCAGGTCCCAGTCCTGTACTGCATTTAACCCTGATGCACTAGCAGTCCCATTGAAATCAATTCACAGATTCACACACACTTAAATGCTTTATTTCATCAGGGACAGAAATGTGTATATTTCTGTATCTTCCCTACCATGATGATAACACTATTTATAGCTACATTTTTCATACTCATTCAGGTGTATAAACCTGAGCCCTTACGCTTTCAACTAATTGATTACTCACCCCACTTATGGCTACACCTGCATATTTGCTCATAAAAGCTTAAAGTAGTCTTGTAATAGCAATATTTAAACTGTAGCTATTACAATACTATGTATTACTTTGTTATCTTAAGTAAAAGCATAGATGAAATATATTGGTTAATAAATATAGAATGCTTTTGTTGAGGTTTCCAAACTGTGAAAATTTTGTATGTATTTCTTGTTTGGAACAGCTATGTGAATCCATATACTTCACACTTACACTGCTGGGGCTTCTAAGTAGTCATCATACTCACAAATTAGTCAAATAGGTTGTCACAACAGCAGTTGGCTTTAAAAAACTCAAGCCGATAGAAGGCAAGGGACCCTAAAAGGAAAAAAAAAATCAACAACTCAGAAAGAGACGTTTCTGTAACAGCAACTTTATTTCTGCATTAACTTCAGGAAACACACAAACAAGAAAGAAGAAAAAAAGAAGGAAGAAACAAAAAAATAACTTTCAACCTGGAAACTTGAGTTTGCAGAAAAATATTTATTCTGAGTGACATACGAAGAAAATCAATTCAGACTTGAAGTCCATTTAATTTGAGTTAGGTTGTTTGCAATTTTCAAATGCAACATTTCAAGTGTTCAGTATAATTCACTGAAACAGGTTATTTTATTAGGAATAAAGGCTGTTCAGTTAGGAAAACAAATTAGTTTCAGTTGTAATCAGTTAAGGAACAAGCTGAGCCATGATCAAAGAGCATCAATTACCTTATATATATTTGTCTGGTAAAATTCAAGAAAATCATTAGGGCTTGCTTTTGTGTCTCTTCTAATACGGTAGAGATAAATTAGAAAGTGTCAATTAATTAACAATGTAATATTTGCATTTTTCTACTGTGAAATAAAAGCAGAGCTCTAGGAAATTCTTGTGAATGAATGAATACTATAATATGAATGAATACTATAATTGCAAATATCTCATTCAAGATTGTCACTGGTGATAATTCTTTCAGATCCTGTTGAAATAGTTAATGGTATATATGGCTGTCACAGTTCCCTGAGTCTCCCAGGGGCTTGACGCAGAATATTTCCTTCCTTTTTCTTGAAATTCTCTGAAGAAAATTGACCATTCATATGCCTCTGAACATATGTTCAATGACAATTCAAAGTCTCTGAAATTAAGTTCTTCAGAGAACTTAAACACACGTGCACACAAATCTAGAGCACTTTAATGAAAGGAATCCAGAATTCCTGGATGAAATAGCTGAAATGTAAGTGTCGTGGTTTCAGCCGAAATCACCGCAACCAGACTGACAGATGGCCCTTCTCCCCGCCCCTCCCCCCCCCGAAAGAGGAGAGGAAGAGATAAGGAGATTCAAAAGTTTAGAATGAACTAAACTACTTTAATGAAGAGTTAATATTAAAATAAAAACAAGAGAAGAAAATAATGAAATAGATACAATACATACAAAACCGTATCAAGCTCCCAGGATGACAGTCCCATCACTGGCAGGCACTGGGAAAGTCCCAGACTGGACTCAGCGATGGATGGGAACCGGATTCCTGCTCTGGAGTCAGGAACACACGGATCGGGATCAAAGGCAGATGAACAGACAGGGTCTTCTTCAGACATCGGCCATCGTGGGAAGAACCTTGACCCTTTGCTCCCTCAGCTTTTATACTGAGCATGGGGCAGATGGGATGGAATACCCCAGCTGGCCAGGTTTGGGTCACCTGTCCTGTCTGTTCCTCCCCACAGATGTGTCCCCTCTATGTTTTTTCCGTTTCCGACCCTCTAAGGGCAAATAACGAAAATTGGCTGACCTCGGTTGTTACAGCAATAAGTATAAGCAAGGGCCTCTCTGCATACCTTTCCCTGGCATTTAGCACAAACATTGGTCTTATCATTCTGAGAACGAGCAGTTTTCTCCGTAATATGCCGTCAATTTCAGAGAGTTAGAGGAGGTCTAGCTAAAATGTGAAATTACTGAACACAAAATTAGTCTGGTCTTACTCCAAACCGGGACATTAAGTCTTTAAAGTAAATCTCTCTTTTGCCCACTGTGTTGCCCTCTCCTCTGAAATCATTCTTTCCAGACCAGGCACTTTCAGAGGTTTCTGTGGCTGGAACAACTTAAGTGAAGCCATCTAAGGTTTGATTTATAGTCCTGCAGGCAGGTCTCTCACTTCTTAGGCAACTTCCAAGTTGTTGAACTGCAAAGTCCTGATTAGAGCCTATGTCTGGATATATCCTCCAACAATATCCTACTCTGAGACCTGGATGTGCACCAGATTGATTTACATGTTAGGGTCTGCAGGAAGAAAAGACAGTCATAAGCAGCAAAAGAGCATCATGACATGTTACAGCCATGTCCCCCCTCAGTAGAAGTCTCCCAGAGTACACCGGTGCTTCAAATTTCTTCATTTTGTTGCTTGTTCTGTACAATCTGTACAGAACAATGAATGCTTGTTCAAAGTACAATCTGTACTTTGAAAATGTTTTCTAGGTGAAAATGTTGCAGGGTTCCTCATAAAAGGCTCTTAAAAACATGAATCAGTCACGAGACACAGGGAAGGTCATCAAATTAAGGGAAAACTGTTGAGAAGAGGATAAATAGGGAGCAAAAATAAATGCTCATTTTTCACAGGGGAGGGAAGTCACAGCAACAGAGGACTGTGGCCAGGAACGTCTTGTGGCCTGTCCTCTTCAAGCTGTTTGTATGAGGTACTGTAAGGAGGCTGAGTAAGACAAGAAAATTTCTTGACTACTTCAAGGCAATAAAAGCAAAGTCTGGAGAACTGCAACATTCTTCAAGAAAATGCCATATTAAGTTCAGCTTAGATAAAAGTAATGTCATGCACTCGAAAATGAATGGTCCAAAACTTACACGCATAGTGATGTGCTCTGAGCTAACCATTGCAACACAGGAATGAGATCTGGGATTTATAATGGATAGTTCAATGAAAACATAATTTCTTCATAGCAGACAAAAAAAGAAATGGGCAAACAGGAAGTATTTCTTATCCTAGGAAAGCTATATTGGAATTGGAAAAAGTATGGGGAAGAACAACAAAAATTATCAAAACCATCTTTATGTTATGAGACAATAAGGCTTTTCAGTCTGGAAAAAGTAAAATGAGGAGGTACGGTGTAACAGATTTATAAAATTGTGAATGGAATAGGAAAGGTGAAAATAGAGGAGGATTTCTTAATATCTGGAGCACTAAATGAAACCAGTGTCTGACTGAAAGGAAAAAAACCCAAAATAACAGAGGTCTTTCTTTGCATAATGCATACTCGGGCTGCAAAAGAAGTTGTGGTTGCTTAAATTTTAAATTTTAGATGTGATTGAACAGGTTACTGGAGAAAAAATTCACCAATGGTTATTACAGTGAATATTTGATCCTCTTATCTCCAAAGTCTAGGAGATTATTAACGCATTACATGTGGGATATTGGCATGATTACTTATGTCATTGGCTTGCCTAAGTTTATATTTTTTAGACATCATTTACCTGTTACTGTAGAGACATGAGACCAGGCTAGATTGGCACAGCTGTCTGGCACAGTATGGCTGATACTGTGTCTACTTGTTCCAACTGATTGGTTGATTGTCTTATTACCACTTTAATTGTAAAGTCAGAGAAGAACACTTAATATTGCAAAATACTGAGCCAACTAAATGAATGACAGGACAGTGCTGTCAACTGCTAGAAAGTACTGCAACAATTAATGCTTTCCTCAAAGCTTCATATTGACACAAATTTTTGCTCAGGTGAGGATCTGAAGTTTTAAAGAAAATAATTTCTATTCTCCTAATAGAAGATAAATATACCAAAATACAGGTGTAAAATCATGTTATTATAACAACAGTAACTCCAAATATAAGAACAGTAATAACAGTAACTCAAAAATGCTATATTTTTTAATATCTTCTCATAATTTGTATCAGTACTTTTGAATAACTGGTCCTAAGTTAGAAAAGTGTTTTGTTAACTTTGCTTTGTTTAAGCGTTCCAGAGGATCATTAGTTTTAATGACCTTTGATACACTATCAAGTTACACGACCAATTTACACATAGCATACTCTTACGAAAATATTCTTTACATTCCCATTTTGATACTTCAAGTAACATAAAATTCACTGTTACTCATAGTGAAGCAACTCAGTGAACTCTTGATGACCGTTTTTGTGAGGGGCATATCTAGGAATACATATTTTATTAGAAAGGTTATGGCTGAAGATTGACTGCAAAACTGGAATTTTGTGAGAGCTCCAAAGTGATTCAGGTAGTTTTTACAGAGCATTTAAGTATTTACAGAGGCTTTCCTAATATATATATATATATATATAAGAAAAAATATTTTTATGACACAACAGAAAATTAACACTCTCTCTTTGGAAAATGTTTCTTGGTGGCTCCATAGTGTGAGAAAATCAGGAAATAGGAGGAGGACTGCATGGTCTAGATTTTCCTTTCCTTTGCCTCATATACACCATCTTTATATGTAGTCTCCAATATAAAATTTAATTTTAATCAAAATTGAAAGTTCTTAGGTTGTGTCTCTTCAACTCCCTTTCCTTCCTACCTCCCAAGGGAAGTAAAAATCAGTGTTATTTTCAAAGGCCTTGGAAAGGGAATGAGACCTGGCATGGGTGCATCTGAACTGTAGCCTCAGGACTGTTTCTTGCACTACTCCTAGGTGTTTATTCCGGAAAGAATGAATTCGCTGTCCCAGACAAGGCAGAATACTAACAGCAGTACCAAACAGGTATACCCTGAGCCATCCAGGGCACAGGACCTTGGGGAGAAACAGGGAGCAATCTCAACTCTTTTTAGGAATGGTTCACTTTCTTTGTGTATTCCTGGTGCTAAAGCTATTTTTGTAAACCCTCAGTTTAATCATGCTTTGACCTGCTTAAAACTGACTACTTGACCGCAACTAAAAAGTGGGGAGGCCAGAAAAAAAGAAAACCTTCAGATGCATCCTTATATTCATTGTTTTCAGCAGTCTGTCTTAGATGTCTTACTGCTCACTGTGGTGATGGCTACAAATCTCATTCTTTTTTTTTCCTTCTCTTATCCTATGACACAGGTCTCTTAGGCATGTAAGAGTGCTATAAATTTTATTTAAGGAGCTAAACACTTTTATACTTATATGTGGAAATGTGCAGGATTATAATTCTAAACTTTCTTTGTGGATCTACCCTTAAAATTTATTTATGTTAGATTTAGAATACTTGTGTATTAATTACCTGTCTTAATACTTTTACTAACACTGTACAGACTCATTTTGTTTTGTCTTTCTTAGATAAAATATGAAAGTTGGGGTCTCAAACCTCTTGAAAATGGTTTCAGTGTGATTTCTTCACCACTTTACTTGCTGGGAAAATGCAAAAAGCTTATGCTACCTTCTGTTAATCAAATAATTTGTGTGAAGAGAAAAAACATTCCCTATTAAAACAGAGTAAACATTTCAGTCTTTTAGTAAGATACTTTTGTTCAGTAGTGTTGCAGATCCACAACTCTGATTATAATTATGCCTCGTCTCTGATTCTATTTTGGGAGAGTAATTAGCCTCAGAAGGTTAATATTATGTAGGTTACTTGCCAGTCAATGGCAAGAAAAGCTTAGCTATCTTTTGTTCAAGATCATTTACCTTTTTTGAGCCTGGTTTCACTCAGAAATCTGCAAAATAAGCAGTGGCAGCCAATTACTCAAGTTAAGTTGGGAGTGAGAATGCATCATTTACTTTTTAGCCTTCATTAAGCCTGGCCCTGCTGCCTCTTAGAGGTTGTACAAAGGGTGTTGACCGGCAAAAGATAACAAGCAAGGAGGGGAAGGTAAAGACCGACTCAGTCATCCTGTAGCCAGCTTGGGAACTGAATCTATTCATATATGGGAAGATGTTCAAAAATACAGAGAATATTTGGGTAACCAATTACTGTTGACTCACTTTCAGTAAGGAATGTCCTAATTTCAAAGGATGAACATAGCATCGCTTTCAAGAGCTTTTGACTTTATCCTATATGAACTGCTCTATTACAAGGTACTGACCAAATGAGAAAAAAAAAAAAAAGGCATTAAGCCAATTTATATATTTTTTTCAAATATTTTGTATTTTTTGGGGGAAATTATTTTAATTTTTGCAATGAAAATAATTTTGGCCAAAAAATGTAACCACATTTTATCCACCCAAGACTTCACCTTATGAAATACCGCATATAGAAGCACATTCATGTACAGGTATTTTAAAAAAATTAATAAAATAACTTCTTAAAAACTATTTGCAGTTGTTTTAAAATTTTTTAAAAATTCATTTAAGCATTTGGAAAGCTCAAAAGTTCTACAAAGCCCCCATAATATGGTGTTATAAGGAAAGAAAAAACAAGCATAATATTGTAATCAAACATATGCAAAGGATAGAATTAATGTTTTGTATACAAACATGATTCAGTGTCTCGAAGTTTTTTTGACTGGTTAAAAATGCAAGCTCAAAGTTCCCTTACAGTAGCTATTCTTTTGCTTGACTTGATAAATTGATAAACAGATTTCAGAGAAGGGTCTCTGCTCTGAGATCTCCATAAGTATGAATCATTGCTTGGGACTTCTACAGGTTAATCTGATCACAAAACTGGAACAAAATCTAGAAAATGATGCCAAAATAAATAAAAATATATCTAAATTGTCTTACTGTTTGGCTGACAACAAAATATTTCTCCGTTTTACCCCCCACTCCATGATCAGTCAAATCATACTTTGTTGCAATCAAATTACTTTATGACAATAGTCACAATGGCCACTGGGCAATAGGAGGTGCCAAATACTTGGATCTTGTTCTGGGCCTGTTAAAGTTGATATTCAGATACCCTGATAAAATGCACCAGTGTGGTGTCAAGTGAGTTTGGATTACAAACAAAGCATCTGAGGCCAAAATCAGCTTGTATTTGCCTGCCAAGGTAATCATGAACAGTATGATACCATAGAAAGGGAGAAACAGCTTGGGTTTGGCATTAAAAAAACCAAAGCAAAACCAAACTCTTAACTGAACTATTATAGTTTATGTAGGATGTGGTGGGTTTCATGCCAGTGATTCCTGTATTTCTATTGGAAATACAGGCTCAGTAACTGATGGGTCAGGGACTGCAGTTAGTCTCCACGTTCTCTGGTAGCCATGCTTGACAGTCATCTACTTAGTGTTATGAAAGCCATACTGCTAGACTATTAAAAAACCTGCTATTGAATTACAGTCTTACAACGAAATGGATTTATCCCCAGCTCCCTTGTGATTAATGAAGAATGTGCTGCTGAGATGGAATGTAGCTCTTTTCTGTTATATAGATGGCTTGTGCAATTAACACCCTTTCCTGGTAGTTCTGGAAAGGGCAAGATCCAAATCATTCATGTTATGAAGAAACAAAGCCTTTATTTTCTTGCATGTCATCATGTGTAGCAGTGAGAGTCCACTGATACAAATAACGTTGGACTACTTTTTGTCATCCAAGCCAATCTTGTACTGGAAGCCTGTCTTCAATTTAGAAGAAGTGAATCAAAGTATGTCCATTTCTACACAGCACTGATGCCTCTTGGGCCATCTTGTCATCTTATATCTGCTTGTGATGGACCATATGTTGTCAGCTCTCATTCACTTTAACGAGAGAGAATTATCTCATACAGTCAAGGACTTTACCTCCCTTTCTCTTTGCCCACCTTCTGCTTTATAGGAAGTCTTCCTCCACCATGTTTCACTTATATTCTGTGATGACATACAAAATCTGTGCACAAACACTGAATGATTCTGTTTGATACTGAAGATTATGTGAGTCTGAAAAATTCATTATGAACCTGAGGCTTGATTTTTTTTAATTTTTTTTTTAACTTTCAACTTCAGATGCAGTTTCAGGGAACAGACATACATGACCCATAAGGCAGCCTGGCTGAACTTTGGCAATCTTCTGGTCCAAAAGAAATGCTTTGGGCAAAGAATGCACTCGAAAGAGTGCATCCAAGCTGCCTGTCAGTGAACTACATCATTGCAGACATTGGTCATCTGCTGAGACTGATCCGGACTATCAGTTAACAAAGCAGTCTAAAATATGAATACAACAGAATAAGTTTCTTTTGTAAAGCCTGTAAACTCTTATCAAATCAGTGTATTATCCCTGATTCTGCAAAAAAAATCATCATATTCACTAATTTAGATGTTTGAGAGTGTGAATGAACACATCAGTGTGTCAGCAAGAATATGGGTAGTTAGGAGGACTAAGCAGTCCATCTTTTTGTAAATATATTATTTAATGTTTAATACTACACACTGTTGTCCAAAAAATATATCAAAAGGAAGAGACACTACTGCAGTCTACTTGTCTACTTGTATTAAAAGATCTTTAAAAGCATGCAATTCCGGTGTGAGAGATCAAAATGCTGCAGCCAAAATAGAACACAGAATGAAGCCCTTCGCCAGGGCTTTGAGAGTTGCCAATCTGGAAGCTGAAATAGTAAAACTTCAGTATCAGAAGTATTGAATATTCACAATTCCTATTAACGTGAATGGAAGTTCAGATAGCTGCCCATAATCTTTTAAAACCCAGAATTCTTAGAAAAAGGTTCCTCAGAAGGTGATAAATAAACATGCTTAAACAGGAAAAAAAAATTATTAGAAGTATGAGAAAGATTTTTATAGAGTTTTAGGTGTAGTTCATCCATCAGTCTTTCACCTCCAGTGTCGTCAGATTATTTTGGTGTAAATCACTGTGCAGCTCAACTCAGCCTACAGTTTTATACAACATGAGGAAGCAGCCCAATCTTGGAATCAGTGATTTTTATTTAATCTGTGTGGACCTTTAAAAATCTCTCTTTTCATGGTTATGTTTTCCTTTGAGCAGAGAAATGACAATATGTATGTGAAAGACAATTATTCTGCTCTGGTGAATTCCTTCCTTTCATCACTGTCCTCCCAAAGTACTTTCTGGAAGTAGGAAGCATGTCCCTACCCCATTTCTTATCTGTGAATGAGGAAACAAATGTGAATACACTGTGGTTCTGTTCTAAAATACCGTGCATGGTCTAAAGTGTCAGTTAACATTAGTGTTGGATGGAGTTTTGCACTAACTTTCAATTGAAAATAGGAAGCACTTCCAATCAGTGATTCCCTTAGAGCAGAGAAGGTGGAAAATTGGTTTTATAAGCATACGACAAATTCAAATGAGTTTTTCAATGTTTTCCTTGTTAATTTAGTATGTGAAGAGCCTGCAGCTGATGGAAAATTTTCCCATTATTTTTCAATTACTCATATTCTCTTTATATTCATTAGGTCACCTTCCATGAAGCCTGAAAATGACTACCAGTGATTTATTGGCATGTAGGCCACATTAATCAAACATCCACAATGTGTTCTGGTATTTTAAATGTGCCTCTTTCAGAAAGGAGTAGAACTCCATGCATATCTACTTACATTCCAACTTTAAACATGAGATATTCACAGGTCCTAAGGGAGAGAAGTGGCTTGCAAAAACAAGATAAGAATTTTGTCAAGGGCAGTCAGAGATAATAGTATTTCCCTAGACTATTGACAGAGCTCTTCAAACAGTTGTTTTGATTTTAGATTAAGAACTTTGTTTGTTTTCCTCCCTGGAAAGAATGAAGAAGTGACAAAATATTCAATAAAGAAGGTAAGCAGCTGAAACACCTCCAATTCTGTTGAATATTTTAAAATAAAACACTATTTTCCTAATTATAGGAAAAATGATGCTGTTGAGGAGGAAGGAGAGAAAAAAAAAACACCAGAAAAACATCAACAGTGTGGGGCAGCTCCCAGAGCATTCTCACATAGCAAACTAAATTGTAGTTTATCATGATAATAAAGATTTATTCCAAGGTTGGCAGGTTGATGTAACCTATTGTTAAGTAGACCAGGTTCACTAGTTACTGAATTTCTAGAAAATGGAGAAGATTCAGTCTTCTCCTGACAGCTTCAGCTGCAATCATTAATTTCCAAGATGAGCATTTTAGCTTGCAACTTGATAATGGCTCCATCAAGTGGTACAACCACTTCATTGCATATTTTTGGTACCACCCATTAATCTTAATTTTGGCTTGGAGATATATCTGCGTCATCTTGTGAACAATGAACTCTGCCAACAGCTTTCACGAGGTGAAAGTTGATGAAAGTTTATGAAACTTTAAAATGGCCAACATTTATGTTGTAAACCCAAGTGATTTAGAAGAGTGTGAGAGGATCTCAGATTCCCCACAGAAAAAGCTCAGAGGTTAGATAAGTGATTCATGTTCACTAACCCTCTGTCCTTTTATTATTTTTCCGAGAGACCTAGAAAAACAGTTCAGTTTTATGTTAGCATTGGATATTGGATGATCTATTGCCTTATGCAATAGATTAACTTCAAAAGGTCTCTTTTGGCTAAAAAGTGAAGAAACAATGAAATGTTGGATATTATAGGTCAAAAATGCCTTTAAGTTACTTGGGAAGGGATCTTAAAGACTTTTTGCCCTTTTTTTTTCTGCAGCTATAATAACTATATATAATTGAATATATTGGGTATGTTACTTGGTTAGCTTGCACAGTGTTTTCAAAATCACAGAATCATAGAATCATAGAATGGTTTGGGTTGGAAGGAACCTCAAAGATCATCTAGTTCCAACCCTCCCTGCCATGGGCAGGGACACCTCCCACTAGAGCAGGTTGCTCAAAGCCCCATCCAGCCTGGCCTTGAACACTTCCAGGGTTAATTAAATGCTTACCATGCCAAGGAAATATTGCTTTGCATCTGATGGGTAGATATAGTCAAATAGTCATAGAAAACTAGGATTTGCAGACTTTGGGTTACAAAACTTCAGGGCACTAGTAGCTCTGCAGGCATATATGTTGAGGGATGTGAACTATCACTGAACCAGCAAGAAAGTTCTGCTGAGGGTATAGCGCATCTGTTACGTTTAGATTGCATCCTTCCTTCTTTGAGAAAAAAAAATCACAAAAAATAACAAACCAAATCAAACCAAAACAAAGCTATGCTAAAAGTTAAAGGAGTATCTAGTTAAAAAAAAAAATCCTCTGGATATTTATTACCCATATCTGATGATAAGGACAACAAGAAATGATTGATTTTGCATTAGTTTAATTTACCATCGTCTGCAGTTTCACATTTTACTATTAATTTCTGTCCATATTCGAATATGCTCAGATTAGTTGTGAGAATGATTTTTAACCTTGGCGTTTTTTCTTATTTTTTTCTTGACATTATGTGGAAGATTGTGTACTAGGATTTTTGTAGATGTCCTTGTCTGATGTGACATTGGCTCCACCTGCAGTTATAAATAGGCTTGACCTAAAAATCTTTCTTCCTCTTTTCACCTAAAGAAGAAAGTTTTTTATTTTTCTCAGTTCATTATGACAGGGAACAGGCACACATATGTACTCAGGCACTGCTTTGGTGTTTTTTGAGAGTCTGGCCAGGTTTGGTCTAACGTTTGCGAGAGCACAGGCATAAGGTTGTTCCGAGGATAAGAGCAGTAATGAGCCAGACAACATTATCTCTGAAATAAAGAAGAATTTTTTTATGACAATAGTGGTGAAACACTGGAACAAGTTGCCCAGAGAGCTTGTAGATGCCCCATTTGTGGAAACATTCAAGGTCAGGTTGGACAGGGCTCCAAGCAACCTGATGTAGTTGAAAACCTCCCTGCTCCCTGCAACAAGGGCAGGTTGGACTAGATGACCTTTAAAAAACTCTTCCAAGCCAAACCATTCTATGACTCTACGATCCTTCTATGATAAAGGAACTCAGTCAGATTTCTGTGGTCTCTCTTATGGCTAGCATTTTTGACTCAAATTTTACTACTGTTGTATATGTGGAACTACCTATGTCTCATATGCCTGGTTGTTTTTTTGTCAGTCTTTATCAATACTGGAGATTTTATATACTTTTAGAACCTGTTGATTGTGGTCTGTTTCATGTGAATTTTTTTCATGAAATTCAGAAAGAAATTTTCTTAGTAACTAGCAAAACTTCCCCACAGAAACACAAAAGTGACAAAACATTCTTCAAAACATTTAATCACTGCAACGTCAAAAGCAAAATCCGTTCTAGGCTATCTCATAAATAACAACTCTGAAAAGAAGAAATAATCTTAAGTGGATGGAGCAATACTGGAGTCCATACAGTCAGTTTCTAGTGGCAGTTTTAAGGATTTAAACATATCTTTTCCTGGTTCCTGTGAAATTGTCAAAATCCTAAATAACAAAGTAACCTTCATGGATATTAGTTTTACTCTGTTTAAGAAAAAAAACCACACAAACACACATAGTATTGCTTGACTTCCTATATCACCAGTTCTTTTACACACGTTAGAAGTCAATACAAATTGAGTCCTCAGTTTCCTCTGAATAAATTTTTTTATTTCTTTCAACTATTAAAGGAGACAAGGCTGTTTTATATCAACTGCACTTTATCCATGTCAGTAAGAGCCAGATTCATGAATCCAGTTGAAGGAGTTACTTGCATGAACAATCGTGCATCACTCATGATATAATTTCCCAGTGAGGGACATTCCAAGTCTGTCCCACTGCAAAATTTTCCTTTCAAGGACTATTGTTTTTCCACATATAATAGCATGTCACAGTGGAGTCATACAGAAATCTAGGTTGGAGATGGCCTCTGTGATATGACTGCTTGTACCTGTCCTTCCTTCTGACTGGCAACACTGAGTAGAAAATAACCTGAGAAAGTTTCTAGGTCTCTGCATTCCTGTTTGATTATATAGGTGTGTTTTGTTCAATGGATAACTGGATCCAATGTAATTATAATGAAGAACACATTTTTATTACACAAAGCAAATAATTTGAATCTTTCCTGTGTATTTGTGTGAATTTACCCACAATAACTTTTTTAAAAAAATTATTATTCAATTGAATCATTGTTTTCAAATGGGAATCTGTTCTGTCAAAATTTTAAACAGTGCAGGCAAAGACATTCATATTTAAAAAAAATCCCATAGAATAAAACTGTTAGAATCTAACAACCCTTTGTTAATAAAAAAACCCCACCAAAACCAAAAACGAACACCAAAAAACACCAAAAACCCAAAAAGAGTTCTCATCATTGTTGCACTGCATTATTGTTGTGACTGCATTAAAGGCAGGAACCTGAGATGTTACCTTTATGAATCCCATGTTCTTTTTTACTATTTAATTTTTTTAAAGAAGGAACAATAGCTTGCTTTTTTTTTTTTCAGTTATTGAGGGTGAAAGTCAAGTAGGTGTCCATGAAATTGTCTTTGAATATGGCAACAAGGGGATTCAGTAGCTTAAATATAAGTATTTGTTGTCATTTTAGGCATCGGATGCCTGGCTTCCAGCTGCAGCTGCAGAAGGATGAGGGTCTTTCATAAATCTTATGTTGTACCTGACAGCTTCATGTAGAGGTCATGGATAACTGGGTCACACTCACACTCAAGTAGTGTGAAACTTTATGTGCTTCAAGACTTCTACCTTCAGATACATTGATGGGGCATAAAGAATATAGAGGAATTAAATAGAGAAGAAAAGATAGGGGTTGAAAGGATGTCCTGTTCCTGATTTTAACCTCTACTCATTTTTAAAAAGAGATCAGAGATTTTGCCTTAATCCCTTGACTTCAATAGCTAGGCTTTTATGAACATCATCAAATATCATAGATGTTAGAAATAGCAGTAATATAGTTGTTTTCTTGAAACTTGATCCTCTTGATATAGATAAGTGCTTTTTATTATATTTTCCTAATTGTTCTATGATTTTGATACTTTAAAATCAGTGAAAACTGGCACTAAGCATATAAAAGCTATACGAATATTTGTGTTTTGGTACATGTGGCAGCATCAGAGGTTTTTCTTTAGTAACCCCATCATTATCACTACACAAGTCTGCTATAAAGTTACAAAATAGTGTTGTATTCCAGAAGGTGTCAGCAGAGTATTAGAAAATAAAAATGAGGAGGCTGTCTAAGGTCTATGGTATTAAGAAATTTCAGTGGTGAAAATGGTATTTTTTTAATGTGGTGATTTTTACAAAGAAATCATTGTCTGCGATGATTACTTTTTACTCTTTTATCATTATTGAAAAGAAGGCCTGTATTCCTGCACTATGAATTAGTAAATTAGTTAGAAGATACTGAATATATACATATATTGCTGAAAAAAAGGCCTCAGATCTAAGTATTAGTCTGAAACTAGGAAACAAGGAAATTCTCTACAAAGATGACAACATCACTTCCACTAGGCTGAGGGAGTAATCTGATGTTTAGAGCTAGAGCATGAGAAACTTCTTGCATAGTTGTATGATGAAGTCATTTATTAATCCCAGAGCCATAGCACAGCTTGAAAATGAATGCAGAAATGTAGAGCATTTGATTATATATTGATTTGTATTCCTCTGTCTCTTCTCCTCTGTTAGTAGCTTGATCCTGTTTCCTATCAACTCAGTGAAAGAACCCTTACAGATTCACTCACATGAAGCACCTCACATAATCATAAAATCATAGAATGGTTTGGGTTGGAAGGGACCTTAAAGATCATCTAGTTCCAACCCCCCTGCCACGGGCAAGGGCACTTCCCACTAGTCCAGGTTGCTCAAAGCCCCATCCATAATGCAATGTTACATCTATACACATATTAGTAACTGAAATCACAATACAGGTAACAAGAATGTTCAATAATTGTATCGATTTAGGACTGGAATGAGTAATTATCACTAGTCAATATAGCAATTGCATTAAAAAACAAGAGCTAGAGAAAGATACAGGCGTGTTAGGATGGCCATGCATATTTTTGAAGGAGCTTCTAAACTAAGTCATTATGAAATTATTAAAGTCATTATTAAACTAAATAGAAGATGGAATGAAGCTGTGTGTCACTGTCAGAGATTGGACTCTGAGAAAACTGGTGCATTCTATTTGTCTTTTTTCTTACCTTCTTCGTCAAGAATATGAATAGAGCTTGGTCTGTAATGATCAATAACACTAATAAGAACTAATTGTACTTTCCTTAAGTAGAGAGGGAGTGGTTGCACTGAAGTTAGTAGGGGTAAAATGATAGAAAATATAATTTTACAGGAATTACATTCTTGTACATAACTGAGTTTATATAATGTAACATTAAACAATATTAATTTCAAAAACATTAGAGCTTCAAGTGTACACTGGAGGAAAAGTAGCTTACAATGCACTTTCAAAGGCTGCAGCATACTCACCCCATTGGAACTCACTTGTTCTACAAACTGAGCTATCACAAGTTCTGCAAGAGAATAAGCAATGCAAACAAATAAACAAATTGCCAGGTGATGTATGCTGTATCCCTTCCCAGACTTTTATACAATATTTGAAGAAAGACTGGAAAAATAGTGTTTTCTAGGCAGTATCCTCAAGGCTGGTGATGGTGGCTATCCCTTATGAACGCCATGCAAGAAGGGAGGGTTCTTACTCTCTTCCATCATCACTGAGAAGCTGGTTGATAATGACAGTCATTAAGAGCGAGCTGACCGCTATTGCAGTACCAATCCCAGCCTAGGGCCTTCTAATTGGTGGCATTTTTTTTTCTCTTTTTAGACCAGAGCCAATTTTAGTTTTATGGTACCCTAGGGTCCAATTTTCAGGCTTTTCTTGGCTGTGAAGAAGGGTTACAAATCATTTAAAGGGCAATGAAAATTAGATTCTTACCTTTATGTGATTCCAGAAACTCTTAATTAATCATAAAAACTTAGGGATTTTTTTTATTAATACTGTTATTAATTTTGGTTTTGCTGGTCATAAGGAGAAGTGACTGAAAAAAGGATAAACGTGGAAATATAAAGTAAATAATGAACTTTAAAAGATGTAAGGTATGTAGGAGAGCATGGCTATGCAATTAGCTTTTTTTTTTTTTTTTTTTAATCTTAGCATTAGGCCGAAAATGTTCCATCCAGGAATGATGAACCATGTTACTGTTTTGCCTTTCACTGTGTTTGTATGAATTTGGCCATTGGAGATTGTGTTTGTACGTGACCATGCTGAATAAATGACAATATGCCAAATACAGTCAACATGATAAGTATCTGCATATAAGACTGAACTAAAAATGTGATCTGAGTATTTCCTTGTTGAACATCCATCATGCTCTTTCATGAAATTAATCTTAACATGACTCTTCTTTCAGATATTTGAGGTTTTCTTGGTCATTCCTATCTAGAAAATTTCACAATGAAGAAAGATCATATTATGAGAAGTTTCATTGGTTGTCATGTATCTTGTGCAACTTCAGAGCACTTGTTTAAATAATTTGAATGGGTCAAGACTTTGAAGTTTAAATAAGCTCTGAAAGGATGAAAGGATCAAGGATGAATTGCAGTTAATGAGGTTTTCAAGTTCCCTCTTTAAGTGACTTTTATGAACAAAAAGAACTACAAAGATTTGCCTTTGAGTGAGTAGTTTCAAGGTCTGTAATTGAAAATAAATGTACCAAACGCTGTAGCATTAAATTAGGCATGTGTATGAATATATTAAAATTCAAATTTTTGAAACAGACTATCTGTACTTACCAGGTACACCTAAACTGTAAGTAAATAACTATTTCTGATTCTATTACCATTTATTGCTCATATTCCTTAGGTGAACCAAGAGGGAATTTTCTTGAATGCAAAGCACATAATTTCCCTTGCCACTGAGTACAGAGTTTATTCCAGTCACCTGCTAATAAAGAAGGTCCTTTCCCCAAGGATCCCCTAGCAAAAAGGCCTTCTCTCAGGGTGTTAGGAGGGGAAGTCAATTGAATTAACTGAAGATTGCTTGCATGTCAGTTACAAAACATTTTTTAGATAAAACAAAAGTTGATAAATTTTAACACTGCAGAGTCTACACATTCATATTTGGAACTGTAGTAAGAAGAGAACTAAATCACATGGTCAATGATTTAGCTTCATGTAGATAGTCCTCAGACTAGGGTAAAGCAGCCTTACTCAGGGTCATTGCTAAGAAGAGTTTTATCACTTTCAGTGGCAGAGTTGCAGAGACTTTCATAATAGAATCTCTTTTCCAAAGGAGCAACAATGTGTTAAGTGTGTCTGCACAAGATGGTCTGCCACAAGGAGGATCCGTGAAGTAGAGGACTAGTAGTGACAATGGACAAAAAGTGGTCTGTGAAATTAAGCAAATACTGAAAGATATACTGAAAGTCTGTTGAGAACCTTCCTTCCAGCTACTGAGTTGTCATCACTTCAGCCAGGATTGCTAATAAAGCACAACAAGGTTGTATATTCATTGCTTTGAAGGCAAGACATCTCAGGGGGAAAAAAGTTCAAACTCTGACAATGACTTTAAAGGAGATGGTGGGAGCTAGTTTGGCCTTCAGTAATTTGAGGTTAAAATTTCCATTTTATGTAAGTGTGGTTGTGGGAATTCACTATTTACCAGTGTGAAATTATATTTAACTCACTATTGTGTGATCAAATCGTATGAGTGAGCTTGCCATATTTTCAGGTAGAAACTTGAGCTACTGTGATCAATTCTTTGAATGTTTGTTGTCATTTTTTCATGGTTTAAGTATGAATTTTTAGGAACCTAATCTGTCTTTTGTTGCTAACTGAAAGTACTGGGCAGAAAGGTTAATCACTGGTATGTATATGGAGTTTTCTTAATCAGTGATTAAATTTCGCTGTGCAAAGAGAAACAGGTGATAAGCAGGATGCACAGTATCAGATTAAAAATTTGGAGAGCACAGGGTTTAGCTTTGATCAGTTTTAAGAAGCTGCAGCTGTAAGGCTGACATTCTTAGTTTGGCTATTTTAGTAACTGATCATTAAGAAGTTTCAGAAAGAATATTGCAGCACTATGATTTACATTCCTGAATGATGAAACTGACTTTTTTTTTTCTAAATCTTCTGCATTCTGCCCCCCCTTATCTTGTAACAGATTACATCTTACTAGCAAGATGGGCAATTTTGCCATCTGCTCTAAATTTCAGATATACTTAAAATGAGCAGTTATTTTAAAGTTAAGTCAGATGAAGGACAACACAAAGCAGAATTTAGATCTCAAACCTTGAACATTTCATACACCATTAGGACACATACATTTTAAAAATTACTCTTCAGAGACTGACATGAACTAAAAGAGGAAGTTCACCTGAGCACCAGAAGTCTATAGTACTAGTGTGGACCAAAATATAACTGATGACATACAGGTTTTGACTAGTTCCCTGTCCTACTGCTTTGGATCCTTGACCTAAACAGTTGAGTCAGCTGGAAGTGGCTTTGAAATGAAACCCCTCAGATAAAAATGCTCAATTTTTTAATGAGTCTCTGATCTGCTCTATTGCCCCCTGCAATAAAAGGGTCTGTACAACCAAGGGTCTGTGCAAAGACCAGGAAAAACAGAAATAAGTATTATTGAGTGGTTGGATAGGAGACCACTCCAGTCTTTTGATATCTGTTTGTCTGCATTGCATCCAAACTTTCTAGTCACCCACTGTGCACATCCCAAGAGGGAATATTTAACTCTTCAGAGAACAAAATATAACAGCCTTATCAGGCAGTTATAAACTATATAAACTAAACAGGCATAAAAACTGGCTTGCAAAACTGTTTATTTTATGGAACCAGTTTCTGGAATGGTTTTGCTGCATGCCTGGCAAAACTGCCAGTCAGTGCTGGGTATCAGTATAGGGCATGACAGAAGATATTTCCAGTTGGCAGTATGTGTGAAGCTACCCTATTTTAAGGAAGTGATAGGTTTTAATTACATACTGAAGAGAGACACATCATGCCAGATAACTCGACCTCAGAGCCAGAGGACAGAGACTGGGCCATTTTCTTTATTGGTATAGATTTTGTCTGCATAGCTGTGTTATTCTACAAAATAATAGAATGAGCTCATGGCCAAGCAACATGAACCAGCTCACACAAGCATTGCTTTAAATTACCTCTCTCCATGTCAGAATTTTCTTAGGAAGAACTTTCTGGAGTGATCCAAAAGCATCAGAGATACTGAAAAAATAGTTAAGTAGTGTGGGGCTCAAGTTCCTTTTGTTATTTAAAGAAAGAGCACTTTGTATAGACATAGGCCATAACACAAGTGAAGAATACCATCTGTATTACATCTGTCATTAAACCAAGCTAACGAGTTTCTACATAAAACTTTTGAGAGCTTGGAATCCCACTGGCGCCCAAAAATCATTTGTAAGGGAAGTTTTATTCACTGCATTAAAACATCAGAGACTTGGCAGAACTTTTTTTTTCTTGTAAACAACAACTGATAATAACTTCTTTTTTATTTTTTTTTTTTTTCCAATACTGCAACAGGAACCAAACCTTCAAATTCATTTTCACGCTTCTCCTGGATGAGATTTCTGGTTTAAATGTAAGCAAGTGGACCATAAACACTACTCAAAATTAGTGGTTGGATTGCTAAGAGTTACAGCTGGGGGGGAGAACAGTCTTGTTGTGATCTACAGGGCTCCTGTAAATCTACCCTTGGCCCTGTTCAAACATCAAGAAACCCATAGAATTAACCACTGGATTAAAAATAGGGCAAGCTTTTTGCCAGGTTATATTCATTTACTTTATCTGTTTTTTGTTTCTACAGATTTTTGGCCAACTTTTCACACTATTCAGTACAAGCTGAGAGACTGTTCACCCCCAATTAGTGTTGCTCGTATCATTGCTTCAGGTATAAATGTTGGAGTATCTTTATATTCTTCTTTAAAGTCCTTCGACCAGCTAAAAATCCTACTTCCAATGATACAATGCAATAAACTTTCCAGTCTGTGGGCTTAATTCAACATCTGCTGAAACAGATGCACAGACATACACATGGGGCCAGTAGCTAGGCAGTTTTCACCTGAGTCTTATATAAAGGAGATGAATGCAAACTTCCTTATTTCTCTTTACCATGTTAGCTGCAGATTACAAGAGAGACATCATGGTGGCATTTAACTAAATTACATTTAGATGCAAACTGTAAGTTTAAAAACCAGATGACTAGGTGACTAACTTTCTAGAGCTAGAAGAATCTATTGTAGTTAGATACTGGCTGCATCCAAGGCTATACTTGGAGCACAGTAATACGTAAGAAATTTTTAGCTCTTGTATAAGCTTTTAAGTTTTGTTAAGGGATGGTAGAAGATGTCACCTTTTCCAGCTGCCCCAGCCCACAACCCTCCTGCCCCACCGTTGGAGCCCATCTCAACCCTGGGGACCCAAGGTCTCTGCCCAGGCTGAAGGACGTGGTTGCCACTGTTGCATTTGCAGGATGCTTTAAGTGTACCATTATGGACTCTCCACCCGCCTGATACTGCTGCCCCAATCTGAGGACCCCCTAATCCTTTGATGGTCCAGTTTACCAGTGAATCCACCACCACACACCTGGTTTGGTGTAGGTACAGACACTCTCCCTCAGCTGCTGGTACCCAGCACACAGGCTGCGACCCATGGTCCTGATCCAGGTGCTGGTGCTAAGCCCCTCATTTGCCTCGCTTACACCCATTTCCACCTGTAGCTGGTTTTTGGGGGCACACACTGTTCCCATCTCAGTGGCTGAAGTTAAAAGACCCCACTGGTTCCAGTAGCTGACAATGAGACCCCACTGCCTCCAGTGCCTGACACCACAGGCGAGAAGCATCCACACCCCAAGTCTCACAACAGCAGCTGGTACCAAATCCTCCTTTTCCCCAATATCCCACCTTGTCAAATCAAATAATCATAATGATCAAATAATCATAATGAAACAAACATCCCTACTTTCCACATACCCTTATAAATTAGTGTGACTGATCTGGTATGGTTGTCCACACTGTCTGCTTTACTGCTTGTTCATTAATTTTGCACATTGTATACAGATTCTTGTTCATAGCTTCCTTCTTTTCTGGTTATACCCTTCTGTCCTGAAAAGGTCCTTGGCCACATACCCTTTAAGGAGTAGATGCTCTCTCCTTCTACATACCATTTCATATTGCATTTTGATTCATCGTGCATGTAAAGTTACCTGCATACTTAAGTCTACTGCTGAATTGTTCTGATGCAAGGTAATATTCATGAAGTGTGGTAGAATTACTATATAAATTAATGTAAGTGTTTTCACAGATTTCACTGTTAGAATTACAGTGAAAATTGTGTTTTCTGAGGATTTGGGATTTTTTTAGATCAGGTGGTCTTTTTCTCTTTTTGTACCATTTGTTTAGAGAATCCAATAAAAATGAGACAAGAATAGCTCTAGAGGAGTTAAACTGGTAACTTGGATAAACTGTAATAACACCTTTTCCAAATATGAAACTGCTTTCTTTGGCAGTTCAAATGTAAGAAAAGAGGTAATTCAGTCATAGACTATTAAAAATTAATCTCAATTAAGCTTAATACTAGTGAACAGTGTGCTGCAGCAGCAAAGAAAGCCAAGAGGATGTTGGTTTGCATCAACAAGGGCATCACCAGTAGAGATAAAGAAGTCATTGTCCCACTCTACTCAGCGCTTGTCAGGCCACACCTGGAATACTGTGTTCAGTTTTAGTGCCCACTATACAAAAAAGATGTGGACAGGCTGGAGAGGGTCCAGAGAAAGGAAACAAACATGATCAAACAACCAGGAAGCCTGCCATATGAGGAAAGGCTGAGATAATTTTGTTTCTTCAGCCTTAAGATGGGAAGGTTTATCACCATATTCCAATATTTAAAGTGGCTACAAAGAAGATGGAGGCTCCCTTTTTACAAGGAGTTGCATGAAAAAGATGAGGGATAATGGGTACAAGTTACTGCTGGGGAGGTTCTGATTGGACACAAGTGGAACATTTTTCACCATGAGAACAGTCAGCCATTGGAATAATCTCCCCAGGGAAGTGGTGGATTTTCCGTCATTGGACACTTTTAAGATTCAGCTGGACAGGGTGCTGGGCCATCTTGTCTAGGCTGTGCTTTTGCCAAGAAAGGTTGGACCAGATGATCCTTGAGGTCCGTTCCAGCCTGGTATTCTGTAATTCTATTAATTTGTACCTCAATCCGGTAATCATCCGCCTTTCAAACAAAACTTCCTACATAAAAGTAGATCAATTCTGTAGATTTTTAATGGCTTGTTGATTAGTGGTATCTGTTATTGGTCAGCATGGTTGATAGAGCATGCAAAACTGCTAAGTACTGTCATGAAAGCAAAGCAATGTTTTAAAGACCCACTGCTCTTACACTGCCTGCTAATATGTAAAGACCTCTTTGTGCACTTGCAGAAAAATTATCTTTGGAAGTTATTTTTAATCTAGTAATGGCTTATAATAACACTTCAATGCTAGAATGAAATTCTGATAGGATGAGATACTGATACTAGCACTCACAGTTGATAACATTAAGTCCTATGATAGCCTACTCACTCCAGGGTGGAATTGTTGTCAGACATGGAAATGAATTTAGACGCTGACCCCACTGTCTTTCATCAGATTTTTTTTCCCCAAAAAACATTAGTCTGACTACTGTTGCAGACTCTCATTGTAGCTTTTTCTTTGCTAATTGAAACAACATTATGCTAACTGATGAGTGATATATTAGACTTATGAGTCAAAGCGCAGGGCTACAGTGAAACACAGATAGATGTTCTCCCCATGCTGTTAACCTGTTGTACTAAGCAGAGCTCTTCAGTGATCGCTGATCATGATGCCACTATTCAGCTATGTGTGTATGCACAGTGATACCTAAAAATTATTAGTAAATGCAGCCACACAAAGGTCTTTTGATAGGAATTAATGATTCTTGTCCTCAATGCATAAGACTCAGTAGGCATGGTGAAAAGTACAGAAGAATAATCCAATTATTTTTTTGAGAAGTTGGAAGTAGTTAATAGCTATAATATATTACCTTAGTGTTTATGATTATATATCCTTCTACAAGCTCTACCCACAGCTTTGAAATCAGGATCTAATGGGATCTGGATTCTTTAGTTCCTGGATTCACTTTGACTGCCAATCATTATGTCTTCATGTCTATATTCACAATGTGTCACGATAGTATCCATATCAAAAAAAACCAACCCAAAACAGTTTTCCTGTATTTTGAAATGAAATGTTATTAAAATAGCTGAAGAAAATTATTGATTTTTAACTTATTAACTGTAGTTTATACTAGCACAGTAGAAGTCACTCATAGGATCTCAGAAGGGTTTTAGTCCAATCTCCTGTTTCAAGCAAGGTCAGCTATGGGATTTGATGAGGTTGCCTGGGACTGTATCTGGTAAGATCTTGAAAACCTCCAAGCATCGAGACTGCACAACCTCTCTGGGTTGTTCTCATTGTGAAAAAGTGTGGTGGGTTAATGTTGGCTGCATGCCAGGTGCTCATCAAGGTGCTCTACCACTCAGCCTCCTCATCTGGACAGGGGGAGAAGAGTACAACAAAAGGCTCATGCATCAAGGAGAGGGAGATGACTCAACAATTACCATCAAGGGCAAAACGTATTCCACTTGGGGAAATTAGTTTAGTTTGTTACCAATTAAATCTGAGTAAGATTACGGGAAATAAAGCCAAATCTTAAACCACCCTCCCCTACCCTGCCTTCTTCCTGGGATCAACTTCAGTCCCAAATTCTCTAGCTCCTCCCCCTGAGTGATGCAGGGGGATGGCAAACAGGTGTTTCAGTCAGTTCATGACCATTTGTCTCTACCTCTCCTTCCTCTTCATGGTCTTCTCCTGCTCTAGCTTAGGGTCCCTCCCATGGGAGATAGTCCTCCACCAACTTCTGCAATATCAACCCTTCTCATGGGCTGCAGTTCTTCATGAACTGCTCCAGCATGGGTCATTTCCACAGAGTTCAGTCCTTCAGAAACATACTGCTCCAGTGCGGATACCCGACAGGGTCACAAGTCCTGCCACCGAACCTGCTCCAGCATCGGCTAGTCTCTCTAGAGGATCACAGGTCCTGCCAGGATCTTGCTCTCATGTGAACTGTCCATGTGGTCACAGCCTCCCTTGTGTGCTTCCTCTGCTTTGGTATGGGGTCCTCCATGGGCTGCAGATGGATCTCTTCTCCACCATTAACTTCCATAAGCTGCAGGGGGACAGCTTGCCTCACCATGGTCTTTACCACAGGCTGCAGGGCAATCTCTGTTCCAATGACTCAAACACCTCCTTCCCTTCCTTCTTCACTGACTGGGGTCTCTGCAGTTAATTCTTTCAGATATTGTCACTCCTCTGGCTGCAGTTATGCATGTTTTTTCCCCCCTTCTTAAGTATGTTATCACAGAGACTCTACCACCATCACTGATTGGCTTGTCCTTGGGCCAGCAGTGGGTCCATCTTGGAGCCAGCTGGCATTGGCTCTATCAGATATAGGAGAAGCTTCTAGCAGCTTCGCACAGAAGCCACTCAGGTAGCCCCCCCTGCTACCAAAACCTTGCCATGCAAACCCAATGCTACAAGTTTTTCCTTATATCCAATCTGACCCTTCAGTTTATGTCCATGGTCTGCTATTGTTCCACTGTGGACTGCTGTGAAGAGCCTGGCTCTGTCTTCTAAGTAACCTCCTCTCAGGTACCAGGTGTCTGCTGGTAGGTCTCTCAGCAGCTGCCTCTTCTCCAGGCCGAACAAGACAGAGATATTGAAAAACAAACCATATACAGTGATGGTGATTCCACTCCCAACCCACACAAGTATATTTAGAAGGACTTTTAAATGACATCAGTGGTTTGTTGTTGTTGTTAACTTTTGCTTCAAGTAATTGATTAAGCATAGTGAAAATCATGCTATCAGCATAGAGGTTCAGGAATTCAATTATAAAATGTAGGTAGATTGCTGAAATGTAGTTCACTGGAAATGTTAAGGGACAAATAAAAAGACTTTTTACTAACTTGTACTGTAAATGTGGAACCTGTAGACCTGTATCTTTAGACATTTATATTGTCAAAAGTTAAAATACAGCTTGGGGAAGAGAAGAATATAATAATAGTTATCAGGAAATTCTTAGAAAGCTCTAAGAAAAGTTAAATAAATAGGTAAAATAATATTTTTTCTTATTTATTTGCCATAATCCACTGATAATGTTTATTAAACTTCTAGAGAAGAGATGAGACCTAATCTAGCCTTGACTGAACCTTCTTTTGAAGAGGGGAGAATATGAGTTCAATTCAATTCTATCCTCTTTCTAACCAATTTCATCTTGAATGACATTCTAGGTTTTTCCTTCCATGTTTCTTCAAAGCTTATTTTGACGAATTCAGTGCAACTAGATCATTACATGCATACAGTCTTACATTTTTATTCAGAAAACGTAACACTGGAGTGTCTTAATGAACAAAGGTGAGATTTTGTGTACGTGATTTTAATCCAGGCAGTTTCAAAGATGGGCACATGTTATTTTAGCTCTCCCTACTAAACCCAGTTTTTAATTTAACTCATTCTTTTTGGATTTTCATATATATATGTATGTCAATCAAATTATTCAACTCTCACCTTGAAATATATATGAAAGAAACACACTTGTGTTTAGAAGTGAATTATCATGAGTTTACTTAAACAAAGTTACTGCAGTGTGTGAATATCATTTACATGAAAATAAATGTTTTTCTTGTCTTTATTTTGACCTGTAATATGGGAAAAATAATCTAAATATAAAAATAAAGACCCATAGGATGAATTAAAGCCATTTTAGTCATGTTTGATGAGAGAGTTTTTTAATGCAAAAGCAAAAAAACCTGAATTCTAAAATAGTGTAAAAATAAGTTAAACAGATGTCCAGGAGTGTTTTGTCACAATTCAGTGTTTTTTCCTCTGTAATAAGGAAAGAAGATACATTTCACATAAGTTAAAATGCGGTCATATTTAATGTGATAATGCCTAATTGGTTTTAGATATATCAGAAATATCTTTTTTTGTAAAGTAGAAGGAAGTTCATACTTTCATAGTTTCAAGAGAAAACAGTTGCTGCAAAGACAATAAGGATAAATACTTTTGCAGGAGTACCAATTAATGCAGGAGAGTTGTAAGACTTACCATTTTTTATGTAACTGTTATGGTTGTGACAGTTCACAATGAACCAAAAGTTCCCATCTACTTCCTTACTTAAGCTTGGTGAAAAAGAACCTTTATTTAGATGATAATAAAAGCAAAGTTTTTAACAGTTTTAGTGACTTATAAACCTGAAAAGAAAACACAGCTCAGCTCATGTTAAGGAGGATATTTACCTGAATTTAAATATTCTGAAATTGTTTTGATTTTTTTTAAAAGTGATCAGTTGTAAAAGCAATCTTAGAAAGTGATTAAGGATAAAAAATAAACTTTCCAATTTTAAAATGGTACAAATAAACTTCAGTTATTTTTATTAATCTATTTATCTCCCAAAGAGGTTTTGCAAAGTTTCGGTCAATCAATGAAACAATTTGGTGCCATTAAAATTGTCTTATTGATGAAATTATTGGTATCATATTTTTTTGCAAAAGAAAATGTGTATCCTAGGTTTATCAAGTCTATTTTCTGATTTGTGACATGAACAAACATATGTATTTATTTATTAGAACTGAAGATTATTTTCTTTTGAATGGTATGATAGTAACATTTTTCATTCTAAGAAGAACTTCCACTCAGTCAGCATAATTCCTTCCTCAAAGTGCAATTGGTCTTTGACCCTTGATATGTCTAGGAGAAAACCACAAAAAACAATCATCATGACTTTTTCTTGTACCTCATTCTTATAAGCTTCCAAGTAGCAAAAATTTGAAAGCTGCTTAAGTTTTGAAATGTTGTAAGTGATGTTTTCCCAACTTCAGATAACTGAGATCAAACACAGCTTTTAGGTTGTTTAGGAAAAAAACCTCTGACATTTTAACGTGCACATATTTTACAAAATATTTGCCATCCAGAGCATATATGTTGTTTCTTTAATTCTTAGTCTTTTTTTTTTTTTTAAATACTTTTGTCTTTGAAAACTTCTCATTGTGGGGGATGTGATCCATCCTAGCTGACATTTTCATAAATAATAAGGTGGAAATCCAACTATTTTAAAAACTGTAATTGTAATTGTGTTTTTATACTCATGTCAGTGGTACTTAGATATTTGCATTCTATATGTATTTCTGTAAAAGACAAAACCCTTTGGTTTTTTTCATGGTCTACTAATATTCAAGAGAAATTTTAAAAGTTGAATTTATTTCTGCAGGTTCCATGTCTTCCACTTTGTTGAAACATGCATGTTTAATTAATAGATAAACATTTATTTTTTTTTGGTAGTAGTATCTTAATCAATAAAATGCATTGGGCCTTCATTGTATGCCTATAAATATGAACTCTTAAATGAAATAAACTTTGTTAGATGAGGTTCATGACAGAGGGCTGCCCAAGAGCCCAAGTAGGATGTTAGGGACAAGGGTACCAGTGTGAAAACTCATCATTAAAAACCAGCTCAGCACTCATAATCAGTCACTATTAAAATGCAAAGCTGGCTATTGAGGATTTCTCTGTAGACTATAGGACTTTTGGTCCTTGCTGTTGGTATTTGGGAAAAATGTTCCGAAAGTGCAGGAGCACAAGATTAATTGATATGAGACTGAGGTGTACAGAATTAATTAATGTGAGAGACTGAGAGCTAGTCAATATGAGCATAGAGATATATGGAATAAATTAATTGATATTTTGGGACAATCTGTATTATCAGTGGCACTCTATGCAAAATAGATGTGATATTATGTAAAAATACTAATTTTCACAGCCTTTTAACTCTACTGTGCTTGAAGTGAGCATTACAATTAATTGGTATAATGACAAATGTATTGAAGAGACAACTGAAAACATGTTTGTGAACTTTTCAGACTAATAAAATATTTTTCTTACTGGCTATACCACAAAAATATTCTGTTTTTAAATGATCATGTTTTATGTGATCCATTAATTTTTGGTCAGACCATTGGTGAATATTAAATAGAGAAGAAAATAGGAAAGATATTATGCTTATTCTGTTATTTGGCTTGTAGTCTATTTGGTGTTTTTTTTCTATTATTATGTTTCTATTACTTCAGTAAAATTGCTTAAGCTTTTAGAAATTGAGATATATGAAAAATATCTGGCCTTGGATCATTTTGTTGAATCCCTATATTTAACAGTACTTTGGAAAGATTCCAATGAAACTGCATCAAAAGACTAAAATTAACCTCCCAGATGAGATTAATGAGATTAATGAGTCTGAGATACTATAGGTGTCTTGTGTAACAGGTTCAAAGTAGAAAAACAAATCCACAGAAGCAAGAAAGTAATTTATTCTGAGTGTAGGAAACGGTAAGTTTTTTTAATATCTAGTATTTTGTGAAGTTGAGAACCATTGCAGCCTCCTTATTCTCTTTCATAAGGCACAAAAACAGATACTGCTATTTTAAAAGATTTACAGCAGATTTCTTTTCCAAGTAGTTTACTGTTGTTGAGGATGGAAAAGTGATGTAATAAAATCTCCTAGGAAGAAAGACGGCCTTTAAGACTACTGTAAAAAAGTAGACAGTGACCTTAACCTTTCTGGGACTTGTTCTTTAAGCTGTTGATCCCTATACCCTGGCCCAAGAAAGAAAATTTGGCATTCATTTAACTTTAAGCATGTTCTAAACCTCAGAGAGGAATCACTTATCTTACGTGAGTGTGAGATCTATTGCATTCAAGTTACTTCCACCTCCTACCTAGAAATTATGAGATCAGAGAAGAAAATAACATGCTTTTCTTTTGCTTTTGTGAAAGCCATGGACTTTGTCTTATACTAGTATGAAGCAGTGATTCTCTGCATCATTAATTTAACCTTCAGAGAAAGTCAATTTAATATCTGCCTTTACTTTTTCTTGTTTGCTGTATCCCATTTAATTTATTTAAATAAAATTAATGTTGTAAGCAGTATATTTTTTACTGTATACAAGGGCTATCTTGGGATATCACTTTCCAAAGTAACTCTTTCTGCCTTTTTTATCCCTTTCATCATAATCTAACTCAGCGTAATTATGCAACAAAATGTCTGTCAAAAAGTTTATTCACAGTTTATAGGAGAGTGGGTGCGTGGGTGCGGACTAAAAACGAAACACCAAACAAAATCAATAAGCACAGTAAAAATAACATTTACACTCCTTCACAGAATTTTACATTTATATTATTGTTGTCTCATTTTTAAATAACCACTAGCTGTTGAGAATTTACAGGTAGAGTTGTTTTGTATTTTTTTGTTGTCTTGTTGCCATTAATTAAAATTTCTAATGTGAATGGATTTGGAATGGCACATTGAGCTTTTGGTCAAAGTGTGATGGCTAAGGTGGCATTAAGCAAAATTACGGTTTTCTAGAGACGCTCCAATAATGAAAATACAATTTTAACCACCACGTCAAGCTTTTTATGATAATTAGAACTTTAGCTTGTTCTGGAATCTTTTGTGCATATAGATAAATTCCATGCATATGTTCCACTCAAAACAGCTGTGTGGAAATATTTTCCCACCAAACTTGGTTGTTGGATTACAACAGACATCTAATTCAGCTGCTATTTTACGATGTACTACATGTACCTATTCACGTCAACTGAAAGCAGAAATAAAGCTCCAGAATACTTTCTGTGCCTGAGGACCTGAAGACTAAGAAAAAATTACAAACTTAGCTCCTACAGTTGTATGTCTGAATATAGACTGGTTGGCCATTTCCATTGTAGCTTAAACTGTGGGTGAATCACAGCAGACAACTAAAACTAGCAAATTGCAATATTTTTTCCTATGTATAGGAGATGAAAATGGTTTAGTTTTCACAAACTTAAAATACTCTTAAAACCACACCTTGTTTGGAATTTGTGTATTTGAGGAGATTTTCTGTCTTCAGTAAAGGTAATTTAACCTGAACTTGAAAGTTTCAGAGTATATTGATATAGAAAAAATGTACAAAATGTGCTTTGATGATAATTTGTTGTATTGGGTAATTTCAGTGCGTTCTGGTTTCATTAGGTGAAATGCTAAAAGTTAGCACCATTGGTTTAAGACACATACACAGCCTGAAGCCATTTTCATGGACTTCACTACAGTGAAGATAGATTATTATTAGAAGTCTAAAAACATGAAAATTTAGGCATGGAAAGGACTCCAAGAGATTAATCCCTTCAGGGAGTTATGCATATATAAATTGTCCCTCAATAGGCATTTTTTATTCCCTAAATACTTCCAGTGAATGGGATAGTTTGTGCCTCATTGATATTTTTTTTTTTTTCCCTTAAAGCTTATTCCCTAAATACTAGAGTTTGAGCAGTCTTCTTTCCTGAGATGTAGGTGGTACATAATACACTGTGGTCATCAGTTACCTGAATGAACGCTTTTCTGCCCCAGGGCCTGTGGTCCTACTTTACTCTGGCTCCCATTCCCATTGGCTTCTGATCATTTGCAGATGCTCTCCTGCCCCCTGCCCCAGACCATGCTCCTCAACCCTACTGCCTCTGCCTTGCTCTGTTTACTCTTCTCATCCCTTATCTTCATGTCCAGCTTTCCAATCCCCTCTTATTTGCTCTTGCTTCCTTCATCAGCCTGCCATGTATATACTAGTGAGGGAATACCAAGGGCGTAATGTGGATAAGGTGGACAGCATGAGAGAAAATATGGTTGAGATCTTGCATATGTTGCTTCTGCAGTCAACAAGGTTTGTTGGAGCTCTGTGGCAGGAATGTTACCTGGAAGCAGAAATGAGCAGTCACAGAAGAAAGCAAGAAGGGAAGAAAGAGAAAATACTATAAAGGAAGGTGTATGTTACCCAGATGCAAATTATCTTTTTATGATTCTGGTAATTAGTGCAGATAAGAATAATTGCAGTGAAAGCCTCACTGAGTTTCTACTGCCCTGTGATAGAGAAGCTCCAGCACAGATGGAACCTGCAGGATGCTTAGGTGATAAGTCTAACAAGATCTTAATTATGTATGAACTCTGCTTCTTTTAAAGCTTAATGATTTTGTAGTATATAGATTACTATACTGATACATACCTAGGACAATTAAAGGACTATACCATATTTCAAATATGTTCTTCATCAGCTCAGAACAAGTAGACTTTTCCAGTGAAGTTGTTAAAGTTGTTTGTTTTCCTTACTTTGTGGTTTGGTTTTTTGGATTTTATTTTTTTTTTTGATGTGGGCAAAACTATTTAGTTTCCACTAATCCTGACATATATTGAGAGCTTCCTCATTCTGCTGCATAACAGTTAACTCCAAATAGAGAAATTTTGAAAAGTTATAGGCAGCAGAAAAGGATTACAAAAACGAAATAAATACTGATAGTCCTGAAATATAGCTACCATGTATGTATAATAATTTGTTTTTGTTTTTCCCTTTCCAAAATAAATTATTTACCTTGTGGTTCATCTCAAGTACAACTTAAACACTGGCTGTTATAACGGGTACATATAGCATGACTACTACTAGGCAAAGAAGCACAGACTAATTATCTAAATCAGTTATCAAAAAATAATTATTCTAAGCTTGAAGAATTCTGATTTATATGAAAAATATAAGAGCAAAGGGCATGCAAATTTAAAATTTAGTATGCATAATGCTGAATATCAATAAACTACATTATTTCAGATGCTCATTCCTCTTGAAGTTGATTTTTCATGCAATGATGTCAGAATGTAGAAACAATGTTTTGTGGAGGTCGTATTTAAAAGTAAATAATACACCTATATCCACCATTTGGCATGGGGTTTACATTTTGATGAATTTAGAATCTCATTTTTGGAAATTATTGGCATGCATATAAACAAACTGTTTTGTTTTTTTAACTCTTTAAGTAAACCAAAGCAGATTTTGATATTTCATTAAAGCTTTTAAGTTTGAATTTGTGAGTCTGACCTAAAATTAGAAATTTGACCTCAAATCTCTGGAACAGTATAATCATAATGTACAGTGAAAATCAAGCTGAATGTTTGAGAAAAATCATTGCCTCCCAGATGCAGAACATTGTTTACTCAGTTGCAAATGACAGGTCAGTTTCTCCTGCGCAGTGCAATGCAACACCAGCTGAAGTACTTTAATTTGTTTTTAACCCTGTGGACAAACTGGACTAATGAGATACTGTAAAATGTTATCTAATTTTTGTTAAACATGCTCTTCAGATGTAAATAAAACGTTCTTAATGGAACATTAAGAACGGACATTTTACCCAGAATACTTTTCATTTTTTCAATGATGACTAGCAGTTTCCATGTCAACTACATACAGTGAAGAGGTTTTGGTGCCATACGGTTTACAGAACCATCTGTATACTCTAAGGAGAGCCTTGATGTGCACTGAAAATGCAAACTTGTTTTGTGAAAGGTTAAAGTGGAAGAAGTATATATCAAAACCTATCTACTGATATTCCCAAAATGAATTTTCCAGCTGTTCATGTCAAATTCTTTTTGCTATTATTAAAGAATACCATTTAACTTCAGAAGAAAGTTATAAGCCTAGGAACACAGAAACATAAAAAAGTTTTTTTTTAAGCAAGCTGTGATAACTATCTGCTGTAGGCAACTAGACAAAATCTGACTTACTCTGGAATGGAATAATCATTTGCAAATAACAATATCAATTTAGGGTGTTCATTATGTAAAACTAGATTTGACTTACAATACTATTCAAAGTCACACCAGTCTCAGAGAATAATTGAAGCAAAACAATGTTATTTAAGAAATTAAATTAAAGAAGCTCTGATTCTATGAAACAGTTTGCTGTTGTATAGTGAACATCATAGGAACTTTCCTACAATCAAATTCTTTTTATAGTTTTGTTGCTAATTTCCTTTTTAGGCTTGTGAATTTTATATTACTTCCTGCCCAGAGGATCATCTGCAGAAGCTTCAGAATCGCTCTTCCATTTGCTCCATATCTAACTATGGGTATTAGACACAAGGATTACACTTTCCTGCTGCAGGGTGCAAAGTTGCAAATCCTGGTTCTATTTTAAATGGGAAAAATACCCAAAATAATTTCTAGCTCTTTAAAGCAATGGTTGACATTCAGGGTGGGAGTCACTAATTCTAACTTCATCTATCTTGTTTTAAATGCATAGTTGTCTTACTCCTTTTGTAGTTTATGGATACAGGCCACTCCAGAAGGCAGTAGTTCCTACTTAATATAGAGCATAACTGGATGTAGGGGAAACTGAGAGGAAACTCTTAGATTGGGCTTAATTTTTAGAGAGCTACATTTGGGTGTGATGAATAGTCGGACCAGCTATCCCCAGGGGGTTCAGCCTCCGGGGCTGGAAGGTAAGGATGGAGAGCAGAACAACCCTTCCATAATCCAGGAGGAAGTAGTTAATGATTTGCTTATGAACCTGGACACGCATAAGTCTATGGGGCCAGATGGCATTCACCCAAGGGTACTCAGGGAGCTCACAGGAGAGCTCACCAAGCCTCTCTCCAATCAACAATCCTGGTCAACAGGAGAGGTACCAGATGACTGGAGGGTGGCCAATGTGACGCCCATCTACAAGAAGGGCCGGAAGGAGGATCCAGGAAACCACAGGCCTGTCAGCCTGTCCTCAGTACCGGGAAAGATCATGGAGATGTGAGCTTGAGATCATCTTGAGTGAGCTCTTACGGCAAGTACAGGGCAGGCAAGGGATCAGGGCCAGCCAGCACGGGTTTATGAAAGGGAGGTCCTGCTTAACCAACTTGATCTCTTTCTATGACCATGTGACCCACCTTCTTGATGCTGGGAAGGCTGTGGACATTGTCTACCTGGACTTTGGTAAGGCCTTTGACACCGTCCCCCACAGTGTTCTCCTGGAGAAGCTGGTGAACCAAGGCATAGACAAGTGTACTCTTCACTGGATAAAAAACTGGCTGGATAGTCGTGCCCAGAGAGCTGTGATTAATGGGGCGAAATCTGGTTGGCGGCCCGTCACCAGTGGTGTCCCTCAGGGCTCGGTTCTGGGGCCAGTCTTATTTAATATTTTTATTGATGATCTAGATAAGGGGATTGAGTGCACCCTCAGTAAGTTTGCAGATGACACCAAACTAGGTGGGAGTGTTGATCTGCTTGAGGGTCAGAAGGTGTGTTGGTTTGGTTTGTGGTGGTGTTTTTGTTGTTGTTGTTGTTGGACTGGATGATCTCAAAGGCCCCTTACAACCATGAATATTCCGTGATTCTGTGATTCTGTGAATTCTACCCATTTTCCCAGGAGACAATTACAGGCTGTGGATCTCAGATAGATGAATAGTATTATTGACATATGCTTGTATTTGGTATGATGGTTGCAGCTAGAAACAACTCCCTGTAGAACACAAAAATACTCTGAATTGCTGTTGTCAGATGTTGTTTGAAATGTGTGTTTGAGTCATCCATACGCAATTGGAAATACGACACAGGACCTACAAGAGACCCACTTCTTTTTGAAGTGGCAGCTGCAGTCTTGATGAGTTGTATGAGGTATCTCAAATGACACTCTAGGTGCATAATCTTGAGTAGCTCCTACCTTATAAGTAAACACTCAAAATTAGGGAGAAGTGAATTTTGGTCTTGTTATCTCTCTGGGCTAGTTCATTTGAATTACGGATGCAAAGGACTTTTACAGAAAGGAATGAGAATGCCAGTTTTTAATTTCTCTGCAAAGCAGGACAATCTTCTGAGAGTTCTTAGTTCTAAAGTTGAATCTCTTGATGTGAAGAAGAAATTGATGCTATGTCTCTTTCTCTGTATAGGTGCTGAAATGACTAACCTAAGCTATCATAACTATAAGGAGGAAAAGGAATCAGCTTGACTACCATTGACCCTGAATTTGGAAAGAAAGATGTTGAGTTCTCTCCTCTGCTCCTCTGACTTTGAAATGACTACATATAACGCACCAAAGTATAAACTGCAAGATGCAGAAGGACTTTGAGGACTGACATAAGGAGAAACTTAGAAAGTAGCATATATGCAGCATTTCTTAATGGATAGCCTATACCAGTTGATACTCAGCATACCGATTTTAAGATTTAAAAATTTGAGACTTGTAGCTTTCCCTGTACTTTACATAGGAATGTTGGATATGCAATTCAGAGTTTGATTTCAGCCATGGGACTCTGGTGCCCGAATCTCATTTTGGATCTAATCCTAGGTCTTACTTCTCTAGCAATTTTCTGCTTTTGGATCAAAAATATGCTTTTGCACCACTTTGGCAAAAGCAAAGAAGATGCAAACAGCTGGACATACTATTAGAATTTTATTCCATAGTAAATTTTAGATTTCACTGATTTCAGTGAAATTTCTCTTAAATAAATCAGGAAGGACAATTTGAGTTGTAATTGGTGTTATATATGTTGACTATTTGTTTCTTAGACAAATTCTGAGTCATTCCTTAAACATTGTACCTTTTCAAAAAGTTTCTGGTTATTTATTTTTAAAGTAAAAACCAAAGGAAAATGTATTTTAATTTAAACAAGATATTCTTCCCTTCACAATCAATAATCTTTCATGTGTTTGTTCCTGCAGCCAAGCTTTTATTTCCATGGCAATAAGCAATGCTGGTGGCACAGTCTGAAGCCATGACCATGCTTTTCCCCCATGACCACTAACAGTTAAAATTACCAAGAGCATTTTTGTTTCTTCTGTTCTTACGAGGACAACGTTTTACTGTTTTTCCCTGCTACTATTAGCCTGGCAGCTGTTCTCCAGCTCTTCCCTTTTCTTCCAATTGAAACATAATGAATTAAATAATTTGAATCAATTAAAAGTAATATAGTTTTCCTAAGGCTGTGTTGAATTACAGCCTTCCTTCCGTTTCTCCTCTCTTGATATTCTCTTCTGTCATTTGGTTTCTTTCTCTCTTATCTCTGTACCTTTTTCTTTCTCTTTTATGGCAGGGTTACAAGCCACTTTCTTTCTTTCGTCCCTTGCCTCAGCAGTGATTTTTCATTGCTTTCATAGATGCTCTATAAGGATTTGCAGCTGCATTCCCATGGCTCCTCTTCATCCTGGCAGCAACCCACACAGTTTTTTTCCTAACAATTCTCGCCTGCTTGTTGTAAGGGTGGGTGTCACATCACTAGTCTGTCAGTGCTTTTGTTAATTAATAGAGACAATGTTAATTGAGGAGTGATTTTGATAATAGATGTGTTAAACCTCTAAATACACCCTATATGAACTCAGTGTTTTCTGTAATCAGAACATTTTCCCACTGAGCTGGTTCATACAATTCATAAAAGTTTGGTACCTTCTAGCCTGCATTCCAAGTGCCTACTGAACATAAACCCTACAGTTTGGGTTTAATGACAAACTTGATGCCAAAATCAGAGCAATTTCTGTAGCCTGACTGAAAACTTGAAAAAAATCTGGATAAGCCTGACTTATTCTTAGGTAAAAGTGGGCTGCTTCATGTCTGTTATTTCAAACCACTTAAAATTCAGTGGTTGTCCAGAGATGGTTCAAACTAAAACAAAAAGCACTTCATTCAGTTTTGTATTGATAACTCCCACCATACTACACTATTAAGGCATTGCACTGTTACTACTATACTATTAAGACATCCTTTAATTGGACTACAATTTCCTGTTACCATGGAGAACATCCTGGCACATAAGAGCTCAGAATAAAGTCAAATGCTTTTTTAGCATTTTAAATAGGCAGTCTCGATTTTGGAGTCTGTATTTAAAAAATTGCGGAACATGCCCTATCTCATTTCTAGAGCGCAGTTAGCCCCACACTGAAGATCTCAGGAAGCTAAAAGCTGAGAATAGAAGGTAAAGGATGGTAAAGGCTTTTGCCTAGGAGAAATATGTGTGTGACAAAGCAGAGTTCTGGACTATCCCATTTGGTTGCTCTGTATACTTAACAACTTACCCAGAACACAGTTCACCCTATCCCTATGTAGACATCCAAACACCATTGACCCTTCACCAATTACAAAAAAAAGTAGCTCTGATTCAGATACATAACCATTCGGCATCTACACCCAGCAGACATTCTAACTATGGAATACGTCATATGTTAACTATTATCTACTAATTAACACCGAGCAGAGACTGTTGGATGAATCACTAGATGGAAAAATGCCATTGTCTAGAATCCTGTGGTTTGAATTTCAGACTATGGATTTGCTTTTTTTCTCTTTTAAATTGTTTGTCTTTGATCCCAAACCACTTTTCAGTGTTTTTAACCTCCCTGTTATGCCTATACATGTAAGACCTTTTTTTTTTTTTTTTTGCAGGATGTTATTATAAAAGGTCATAGTTTTTAGGCTGGCATTGTGACATACTTTTGCCATACTTTGAAACAGTTACACTCTGTAAACTTATCTTAATGATAACTCTTCTGATAAGAAAATTTCTTCACTGAAAGAGTTATCAAACATTGGAACAGGCTGTCCAGGGAAGTTGTTGAGTCACCATCCCTGGAGGTATTTAAAAGACTTGTAGATGTGGTGCTTAGGGACATGGTTTAGTGGTGGACTTGGCAGTGCTAAGTTAATGGTTGATGTGATGAACTTAAAGGTCTTTTCCAACATAAGTGATTCCATGATTCTGTTGCCTTCATTTTGTACTCATCATCTGAAAGAAAATAGTAGGAGACTGGCTTTGTGACATCCTCTTTGGTTATGAAACAATCCTTAAAGTGGTTGTCTTCAGTATGCTTTGGCAGGACAAAGTATTGTAAACATTAAATTTGCTACTGTGAAACTAAAATAAAACAAAACACCTTTCTATTTTCAGTTCAATTTAGAGGAGTAGTGGGAGAGAAAAAGGAACTGAAATAATAAAACTGACAAATGAAAAGGAAAAAGGTAGAAGAAATATTTTCCACCTGTTACAAATAATGAAAAGTAATTTAAAAGCTACTTTGCAAGAAAAGAATACAGCGGGGTCTTTTTATCTGTTTGACACCACACATGATTCTTTTGAGCACCTTTCAAAACAAATTACTTTTGGGTCTTTCATAATAAATTTGATAACTTTTTGCTTTATCATGTGCAATTACAGTATTTATAATGAGTGCAAAGCTTGAAAGAAAATATTGTACTTGCATATTTTTTATATTAAGGAAGAAAAGGCTGTGACATTCAGGAGCAGAACTCCATATTATATATCAATATAAGGCAAGTGAATTAACACAGTGCCTGATAACACAAAAAAAAATCCTGTTAATTAATAGCATTTAAGTTATAATAGAGGGAAAAAAAAAGCACTTCTTTCTCTAGAAACAGGACTTCTATAAAGTGGTTTTCAAAAACTACAACACAGAAATTTTCAGCTTTTATTCTGTTGGGGTTTTTTTGTCTGTCAGTAAAAAAGTTACCTTCAAAAATGTAAGACTATTGAAATTCTCCAGCAAAAGGCTTTTCTGTTTATTTGTTTCACAGAACAGAGACATTTGATCCCATTCAAAATAGGAGACTGTCACTCTGAGTCACAAACTCTTCCACCATTCTAGATAATTCACCTGTATTTTTGCACTTTGACTTTTTGAAGTATATCTAAGAAGTCATCTTCTTTTGGATAAATCACTGGGGACAATCTTTCTTGTGCTTTTAGGAGACACAGAGAACAGGTTGTATCACCCAGAATTTGAGGATAGCACTTTTGTGTCCCCTGATCCTATTTATAGAGATACTCAGATGGAGTTACAGTTTTATGGTGTTTGTTAAGGTATAGATATTATTTACTTCTGTAAAAACCTGTTCTGTATAGCTTCCTAATAGTAGATTTGATTTTATTTTTGTTATTGTTGATGGTATTTTCAAAGTAGGTATCACCATGTTGCTGAATAATTTAGCTCTACTTTACTGGAGCGGCACCTGCTCCCATGATTGCCCAAACAATGAACTCCTGGTATCTCTCTTGGATTCATGAAACTAGAGTGTTCCTAAATAAAACACAGGTCCAGCTCTGACTCTAGGGATTAGTCACAAAAAATAATGTAAACAAAAAACCCACAAGTATTTGGTTTGACCCACACTTTTTGCTCTGCTCCAAAACTGTCACAGCAGGTTTGGCACGCTTACAGGTCCCTATACCACACCACAAGGTATGTAGCACATACCAGAAATTCATGCAATGAAAAAAAAAAAACACAACTTTGGTGGGATGCAGCATTACTATTGCAATATTTTGGACATATTTCACTGTAGGGGGGGTGGGAGTGGTGGAGGGGGAAAAAAAAAGAAAAGAAAAAAAACCACATAGAAAATAAATATTACATCTTAGTGTCACAGAAGTGGTGTATAAGGCTAGAAGACCCAGTGTTGTAGATTTCATACATAGTAAATAATATCTGTGTTTCTATGGAAGTGAAAAACTCTTTCCTTTGAGAAAGCCTTGAACAGTGTCATTGCAAGCTACTTCTCATCACTTGTCCTAGGGCTAGGTGTCACTCCCTGGGTCCAACACACTTAGCAATGTAGATTTAGCTCAGGTATGTCTGTAATGGTAAATAAGAAAGGGCAAAAGACTTTGGTTGTATAATCCTATGTCTATAAGATACCAGAGCCTGTTGTCATTCTCTGCAAGCAAGTGGGACAGCCTACAACATGGCCATATCATGAAGCAGAAAATCACGTCCACAGTGACCACTAGGAGCAGTCTATAGCTGCTGCTCTTACATGAACCCCATCTGGGAGAACACAGCTGATTCCAAGCAGAACGGATGTGAGCAGACGGTGCCACTTGGCTCATAAAGCTAGTGCAACTATGTACAAGAATTGCGGTTCATTGATACAGTACAGATTTCTCTGCACTGTAGAGTGTCATGAAAAATGAGTAACACATTTATTGTTTTTTTCAACTTTTTATTCTAGTATTGTTTCTATACTATTGGTTTACCTCAGACTCAGGCACGGTCTCTCAAATGAAATAACACAGAGGAGTTGTCATTTCTGTGTTTTGTGACTCAATGTTTCTTTTATATGCTATTATTAGTTACAATACACTTGGTTTTTTTCATGTTGCATTATAAATTAATATGCAAATTTCTGTCTACCATCACCCCCTGATCTATTTAACTTTCATGTTTTATCCCTCTTGTTGAGTGCAAAGTAAGAGTTTCATTTTTCCTTAGATGTTGTAGCTTAAGTTTTTCCTCACTCAAAATCTCGATTTGTATATCCATTTATTCACCTTTTCTAGCTTGACTTTGTTACATTTAAGTCCTTAGGGTTTGAAAGGTCTCCTGAATAACTGCAATCTGCAAATAGTATTAACATAATGTTTGTTCCCTCCTAAGTGCTCTAATTAAGTTGTTAAAAAGAAGCAGTTGTGACACAGTTGGCAAATTCCCCAGAGTTCCTGACCCAAAGCATGTTAACTCAAGCCTCACAGTTTAAGAGATCTATTTATTAAGAACTAAACAAGAAAAATTCTAGTTTGTATTTTATATTGGGCTTTTACCATTTCTTTTGATAAAATTCCTTTATGTACCTTCACTTAAAAGCTTGAAAAGATAAAATAAAATCAAATTGCACTGAACTATCTTTTTAATGGATGGAGTAAAAGAAGAGGAGGAAAATGGGAGATTTCTGAACTTTTCAGAACTAGGGGAACCCAATTCACTATTACAGCATCAAAAGGATGCCCAAGTATTCATTCTGGTCTCATATTCCTGGCATATATCAAAAAATATTAAGACTCATAAAATTATTTTGTTACCTTATTCTTTCTTGGTTCACGTGTTACTTATGCAAGTCCAGAATTCAGTCTGAACTGCACGTTGGTTCTATCACTCTTTGGTATTTATTTGTTTGTATGTATTTATTATTATGTATACAAACACTTATTTGTATTTATTTGCTGAATAAAGTTCTAACAAGCATGCACAGTAATGCCTCTCTCGGAAGTACTCAGAGACTCTTAGTTATTTTTTATTTACACCTGACATATCCAGAAATCACCTCTGTTTCCAAGTCTCATTTGGTAGACACTCTCACAAAACATCTACTGGATTTAAGCTAGCACAAACCTCAGCCATCTCGTCTTTGATTGCTCAGTGATTAAATAATTCATTCAGGATATAGGGAACTAAGACTCAATTCCTGTCTTTGCCTCTAGGGATTCTAACCTGCACTTCCCATGTGAATGTGCTAAATTAGGTCATGTTCTGCGATGGGGTAATTTCAGTCCGTCCTGCTTAATCTATTCCACTGTGCACAGTCTAGGTAAATATTCATTAGGTTGGGGACAGAACATGCTAAAGCCAGTAAAAGGTTATGGCTCTTGGCTAATAGACTGAAAACTCAGAGTTTAGGCTCCCTACACAGGAATGGATAGAATGAAACACTTCAGAGTGGAGGTCCAAAATGTTGCATTTAGCTGAGATGCCAATAATAGCTCGTCAATGACAAGTGCTACAGAGATTTTACCTTTCCCGGGGCACATATGCCTCAGCCTTAATGTGAAAAGCCATCACCAAAGCAATTACAAACATTCTTTTAAAGCATCAATTAGAGATCAAACATTTCTTTTACATCAAAATTTGTGTGGGTTATAGCATTGGAAGATTGCACTTTGGTGCTGAAAACACGTTAAACTGCATGACTAGTAGCAGCTCAAAAGATCCAATGCCTTTTATCAGTGTCTGCAATGTCCGTTGTGGATTATCCTATGGCTGTGAAGCAACTCTCACACTAAAATGAGCCAGCAAGCATTGCCTTCAGTACGAAGGCAACTTGAAAGAGTCCTCTGGATCTGCTTGAAGCCTATGAGACCAAGTACACTGCATGGCTTAATGTCCCTTTAGTCATGCTCCCAGAAACGGTCTGAAGTATAGATTAGCCATAGAGCAGACAACTGAATGGGACACATGACCTTATGGCTGGGACATTAAATACCAGTTTAAACGTATAATTATAAATATACTGATTTTAATGTAGGTAGCTATTTCTTGTATATTCACATACAAAAGACATCTTTGTTTCTTAACATCAGAAAATTCTTTCAAAGACTGTTGACTGAAGCTCTAGAAATCACAGATCCACCGGTATTAGGTTTATTTGCATTGTTAATAGTAATTAGTAATGTTTTCAGCATTTTACTTGTGTCTTAATTATTTTTTTAAAAAAGAAGGTTTTAGTGAGTGGGAAAAAAATAAACAACCAACACTGAAATCTTTAGTGGCGCTTGGTGGTGCTGTTGGATAAGAAAAATAGAAGCATAACAACACAGGCTGAGAAAGATTGTTATGGTGAGTTAAATAAAATTAAAAGAACGACAGCTTCATTCACCTCTGTCATATCCAATACTTCATTTCTTCTTTTGACACAAAGATTTTAAATTAGGCAGAATTGTAATTCCTGGTGGTTTGTATTCTTGATAACTCGTACAGGGGATACAGACCTTTGACAAGAATTTCATGCCTCTGAAGACTGACAGTTAATGAGGCTATTATTTTCATTTTAAATTGCCCAAATGTGGGGTAGAAAATTGGTGGTTTCACATCTTTTCCTGTCATCTTTCAGTGCAAATTTTATTATTCATCTTTTAAAACCTTTTGTAATATGAGGTGAACACTGAAATCATCAGATTATTCAATACCATATTTTCTATTGCAATGAGTATTTCATTAAGCCAATAACCTTCTTTCCCAGATATAAATGGTACATATTTGAAAGAAAAAGATTAATACCTGTTCAAATTACTTTGGCTGATGTAACATCTTGACATTGAACTACACATTCAGAACCCTGCTATCATCTAATTTACAATCCTTCTTCAGAAGTGTTCTTTTTCTAAAATATCTTCAGTGTGGTAGCTGTAAACAAAGCCTTCAATTTGGCAATCATCTTTGCTTATTGTCGTTCAAGCTAAAGGCATTTAAAATTTCAGCAAGGCACCTTGAGATCTTCCACTATCTACTGAAGAGTGTTCAGATGTCCATTTTAAAAATTACTAAATAGATTAATTATGCAGGGGCTGATTTACAAGGGGGAGGGAGAGAAGTAAATGGCATATTGGGGTTTTGAGGTATTGTGCTGAAGTTCTTTAAATTATAAAAGTCATCATTGTTTTAACTCTTTCATCAGGTTTAGTGAATTTTGAACTTCTGGTACTCCCACTAAGATTACATTATAACACTTTATGTGAGGTCAGAAAAAATGTCAGAGCTTAAGCAGGGATTTTCAATGACAAAATGGAAGTTTTAGAATTGTACTTTGCTTCAAAGAAAGGGTCTCAGCAGTGGCACTTTTTGTCACATTTGTAGGCAGACACATCATTAGCATCTTTGACTTACAAGAATAGGAAACCTGGGGGCCTAAATTTTCTCTCTTTACAGTTGAAAGATGAGGCACTCAGACTGTGCCTGTGGCCAACCGCTGTTTTCAATATAAGGGGCAGAATAAGCTCACAGTGCATTTCCACCTTTCACCTTGGTGCCCTATGTGTAATTTTGTTTGAGTTTTGTTCTTCGGATTCAAATCCTAAGCGCTATCCTGAGCATTCTTAACTGCCAGTGAGATCAGTGGCATGTGTAAACGTAGAGTATGTTATCAGCACATTTTAAAATGCAGAGTATGTTTTCAGGATCTCTTGGGATCTAGTTCAAAGCCTTGCTGTGTTTGATTTATTTTAGATGTATTTGATTTGTATTTTATTAAAAGAAGCCCCTTCAAAGGTAATGGATAACATGCTTCAAAGACAAAATGCACTTGTGATCTCACAGAAATAGCACGGTCTATCGGGCAGGTATTAGCCTGGGAAAACAAGATTGGGATTTCTGGGTATTTCCATCATCATTCATTGCCCTGCAGCACGTGGTTCCTTCACCATGGCTTGGGTGGGTTTTTTTTCCATCTGTAAATACAGTCTGATGATGAAAAGCTCATGTAAAAGTTTGGCATTGTTAGCATGATAGAAGTAGGGCTACTTCCCAATGGAGTAAAGGGAAGGGGATACGAAGAGAACCTTGAAATAGACAAGTGGGCTCTGCATGTTCTGTATTTCTTTACACACATCTGTATATAAATGTATCAGTGTTCAGTTTTCTTCCCCTTTCTATGTAATTAGATATTTGCTAAGCATTTCTAAGCAAATTGTTGTGTGTAAAACCTTTTTTAAGCAGACTAAAGAGAGTAGTAAGTCCAGATACAGTACAGAAATACACATTTCTCACTGCACACATATTCTTTGTTCCTTATCCATTATTCAAAATGCTGTAGGAAAAGCTTGTATGTGTGACATGAGGCTAACAAAAAATGTTGCAGAAGTCAGTATTTTCAGATCTTAGCATCTATTGTTTGGCACCTAAACCCATGTGAGTTGTTTTCTTCCTTCTTTTCTTACCGTTCTTTAAAGCACTGCAGTCATGGAGAATAGATACCTCTCTAGGGGATGTGAATACTACAGTTTATACCTCAAGCCCCAGAGTAAACATAAACATTTATGCTGTTATGTCAGTAATATAACCTCCCTACTCCAGCTGAGTATTCCCCTGATTATGCAGCCAAGAATCACATTAGCCCTTTTAGCCACAGCACCACACTGGGAGCTAGCAAGATCATGTTCAGCTGTTTTTAACTTGAAGGAACAGATTGTTAGAAAGTAACATGTCCTCAGCTTCCTTGATTTAGAGCCTGGGTAAGTCTCTATGAAGTGGGAGTTTGGGGACTTTAGTGAGATCAAATGCAACCGTATTCTTGTCTAAATAGGAAATATTTAATGCAGTATTGCAGTTTAGCTTGCCTACTTACCATAATTTTGGGATGCTCGCTTCTCCCACTCTAGGTAGCTGACACAGTCACTGAAGTGAGCAGAAAGTAATTGATAATTAAGCAGATAATGGGTAGTAGAAATACACTGAAGAATACAGGCGATATTTCTGTGTCTGTCCTTTTTCAACAGTACATTTTTTTTTTTTTGCTCTGTGACTTGATGCAGCCACTGCAACAGAAAAATGACCACAGAGCTTTAGTTTTATTAGTAAAAGATGGAGGGACAGGTTTTAGTGATGCTGTTCCCACAGCCAGTGTAAAGTAGCCCCAAAGCTGCTGTAAGCAGTCTGGCGAGTTCATTACAGTGCAGAGGTGATCCAAAACTAAGAGTGAGACAGGATTTTTCTCTCCTTGTGCCTAAAGCCGGGAAAAAACTGGCATTGCCCTAAGAAAACATAAGTGGCCAGTGTGTTGTTTTGCCAGGAGTATTTTTACCTTGCAAGGGAAGAGAGTTCAAATACTCTTTGTTTTTATAGTTCAGTGAAACAAAGACAGAAGATTTTTTGGTTTGTATAAGGGCCCCATTTAAAAAATAACAGCATTGGACCTGAATTGATAGTCTAACTCTTTGGTGGTAGTGAATTTTGCTGCTGGTGTAAGCAGCATCATGGTGCTCTGATTCGACACAGAGCCTTATGCCACCCTTTCAGGCTGGCTGATATATCTATTGATATCTGTGTATCAGCTGATGTGCAGTGTCTCAACTACATTTTCCATTTTTAGGCAGAGGTGTCATAGAAGAGAAAAATTCTGACATATTTATACTGTAGTGTTTTTATCTAAGCTCTGCCTTTTTTTTTATCCATAGAACTGAAAACAATATGTCTGTGAGCTGTTTCAGCATGTAATCCTCTCTAGCCTGTCATAGTCCTAATTTTTTTCCACTACTTACTGCTTATTATCCCTTCTCCCTAACTTTTACAATCTGATGGCTTGAGTAGCCACATCGTAAACAGCTTTAAGGATTTGATCCAGCCAAGGACTAACAACTTTTTCTTTTATTTTTTTTTCAAATTTCTTCTTTTGCCAGGTGAGTTTTCATCCATTCAGATCCCCATAATGTTTCAATACAATTACAGAAAACATAGTGCCAGTGCAATGCAGTAGAGTGCACAGCTGGGGATGGAAAAGGCAACTGAGATCACAGCAGTCGCAATTTAGATTTGTTGCAATGATTATGGATACACACCTTTCATTTCCTGAATTTAAGCTGCTGCTGAGAGAAGTGATCCCTGGGGAACTCTTCAGGAAACTGGACAAAATATTTTTAACCAGATCAGTTCATCATGCAGCTACATGAACCTCTGTGTTGGCAGTTAGAAGGTGACACAAGCTAGAGGCAAGAAACTGAGAGAATAAGGGATACTTGTTTAGGGACAATGCTGGATTATTTCATCCTAACTGGTATTGAAACTTTGTACACTCAGGTTAAAACTTGTTTTAATTAGAAAAAAAACAAAAAACAAAAAACAAAACAAACAATCAAACAAACAATAAAACTGCTTTGTTTTTTAACTGGTTTAAAACAGCACACTGCTCTTATGTTCCTTGAACCCACATGCTTTCAGACACTTACACTTTTCCAGAGGAATTTCACCCTGGCCATCCTTCACAATGTTCCCTTTTCTTCAATCTCTTTTCTTTGCCTTCTCAGCTCCTCTAGATGCACAGAATACAAGGGATGATGCAGGAGAATAGAATGTATTCTTATGCTGTTATTATCTACTGATTTACAAGATTTCAGGGCTGTTGGTCTTCAGTTCAGAGTTCTCAATCATATTAGTTTCCTTTGAATACTATTCAAACGTGTATGCATCTTACAGTAAAATGGAGATGGCACCCAGTGCAAATCAAATGCAAATAGAACTTGATACCCAGATAGGAATACATCATTATTCTTAATAAGCTTCTCTCAGAATTGCAAACTCCAAAGAATAAAATTCCATGCTTTATAAAGTATCACCACAAAAATATGATTTTTTGTTTTCTAAAATATTACACACCACAAAAAATATGGTTTTTTTCTGAATTATGCCGAGGACATTACAGCAAACAGTAACATGGTTGCAAATTAGACTTATCCTACATCCTTCATGCTGAGCATCTAGAATGAAACATAATTGATCAAATTGTGTATTGTGAATAAATCAGACAAACATGGCAATTTTTCTTTAAAGAAGTTTATTCATTTTTGTTTTCTTTTTCTTGGTTACTTTTGTGGAATAAAGGTTGAATATTATTTAAGGTCCTCAATCTCAGAATTTTACCAAATATTTAATCAAAAAATTGATTTTAACAGTGCTGTGTCCCTGGTATATAAATTGGTTACAATCAGAAAATATTTAACTAACACTGGAGAAGGAATTAAAATCTTTAATATAAACCCTGATACTGATAATAAGTCCATATACTCTTTCCATTTGAAATTTCACAATTTCTGATGAAACAGATGAATGAAAAGTCGCACTAAAAGTGATTTTCCCAGAAATTGAAAAGTTATGATTAGGACCAATATAGTTGACATGGAACTTTGCCGTATTTTTCAAACCATAACTAGGCACTTTAATATGCTTTTTCTCCTACTTCTGTATCAGGTTTTGTATTCACTGATTAAGCTTTCATGTTTTGAGCTACTTTCTAATTCCTTTTGTCAATTATTAGAAAGTTTATGGTTTAATTAAATTACCTTATTGATTAACATGGAATATTCTTCTAATATGCTGCTTCTCTTAACTTACTTAAGTCTTTTACAGTTCACTTGATTTGGTTTTCTTATTTAGTTGCAAGGTACAAAGTTGACCTACAGCATCTTCTACTTTCACTAGCATTTTTAGGTGAAAAAAAAGATCAAGCATCATAAAACCACATCTTTTATTACAGTGTCTTCACTGGCATTTTAATAGGTACCAAAGGTATGTGACTGACTTCAGCTGACTCATCAGTGAACTGACTGGTACGATTTCCTTCTAACCAGGGAATAAAATCACCAATGTTTTACAACTTCCTGCAGACTTTGTTGTGAAAATTAAATCTATCTTTTGGGCAAAAGCCCAATATAAAACTCTTCATAACATCTACTATCTGCATCGTGGCTTTAGAGATAAAGGAACCAGGTTGCATTTGCAAAAAACGAAAATAATGAGTCTTTATTTTAAGAATGCCTTTATATACATGCACACCAGACATCATTGGGGCTTCAGCACTTCGATGTTTGTAAGCAGCACATAAATTCTGAAACCAAATAATTTTCTACTATAAACTGGGAAAGTTATAATCTGTCAGTAAAAGCTCGATTTAGAATATTAATAGCATGACTGAAGAATTTTGGGTGGAACCAACTGCTAAATCTCAGTTAGTCCATCCCCTGCTCAAAGCCTGTTTCTGAGTGAGATCAGATTGCCCAGAGCCTTCCACATCTTCTCTGAGCACAGCTGGGACACAAACCCCGGCTGTTTACTTAGGGACAGAGGGTCATGCTGAGGCACAAGTGGCTTCTTGGCAGGTGTTTGGAAAGTCCCTCGAGGAGTCTTTTGGTTAGTAAATGTGTACGTATAATCCTATAATCTTTCTCTGAATAGAGAAGCCACTGACGCTTTGGAGATGCTCCAAGGCATGCCCTCCACTGTTGATGCTAGTGTGTGCTGGCAGCCTTGGACAGGTTCAGCTCACTTGCAGTGTTCTGCATGTGTATGTTCTTGTTGTTTCAGCAAGGATAGAGTTTGGAACATTTTCACACATTACCCCATAGCATATACTTTTCTTTTCTTTAATTTTGTTTTATTTTGAGGACTAATTTTTGCTCCACACCCATAAGCTTATTAGAAGATGTTTACATAAACTTGCACAGAAAGATCTTTTCTGACACTCCTTGCAGCCTCTGGTTGGGAAAACTGAGAAAGTCCCAGGAAGTCCGTTTAGGCAGAGGACATCACTATCCCTAGAGGTAGTTGAATCAGCCAGGGCAAGCTACCATTTTTCCTAGTGAATCACACCATCACCATGCTGACTTCTCCATCTTCAAGGCCTTTTGCATGCCCTTGAATACCAGTTCCCATGATAACGTCTCATTCCTATTTTTCTGTCCTTCTCGTTGTACCACTGGTCACTAGAGTTTCTTGTCAGTTAAGTTCGAAACCCAGCATAACTCTGCCTTGTCCTCTAAGGCTTTCTGCTGAGCAGGGGACTTCATGGGGTCGTTTGTTCCTCTGTCATGGTTCACAGCCCTGGTGAGTCTGTCTCATACCTCTTTCTCCCTTGCTGTGCTCCAGAGGTGTCCTTATGCATAAGTGTGCTCTGTTATAGTCACAGGAAAATTTCTGGAACTCACTGGATTTCAAAGTATAGTTTTCTTGAAACTTACTCTTAGAAAATATCCTAACACATGTAAACCAGAACCTTTCATACACAAAAATGTATATTAACTATATAGATGCCTTCATTTTTTTCTAGTCAATTTGTTTAGGTTTTTTGTTTTCATGTTTGTTCATGTTTTTCTTGTTCTTTTCTTGTTCTTTAATACAGTAAGTAATCTAGGCTACCTATTTTATATATTTCCCTGACCTCTGTTGAAGCATCTGAGTTACACATGAAAAACTACTGAATTCTGAGCAACAGCAACTGGGCAAATAATTTTAAATAAATGTCTTAATGAATCTTTTCTATTTGCAAAATGTCTGTAGGCAAATCATTATTTCCTCACAGTAATTCAGCATTCAGGTTTGCTCAACAGTTTTTCACTTGATTGATTGAATGAGTGACTGGGAATGGTTCAAAGTACCTATATGTTCTGTATTTAGCTTGGCTGGCAATTAAAAAGCTGTTTCTGATCTCTAATTCTTCTATACTTCCTCATTACCAAACATCTCTTTGTGCTCTGTGTACCACAATATCTGAGGACCTTGCAATCTTATACATACTTATTCTTACAGCTTCTAAACTTAGGAATTCTTTCTTTTTTCTCCATTTTATGGACAAGGAGCAGCACATAGCCAGGGTTTTTTAAAGGTGCTTAGGCATAGTTCCACTTAACCAGAGAAGTAACATGTCATCTGTTGCCAGCTTACTTCCTGGAAAATTCAGCAGCCAATAAATGTTTTAGCTCCCAGTGTGATACAAAGAAGAGCCAACTGCCTAAGGAATGGATTTTCAGAAACCTGCAAGCTAAGCAAAGTCTATGTCAGTTAGATATGAAACAAATCTATACAGAAGGCCATAAATAAAGGCTGTGACTTACAATCCTTCCATTCCAGCCATCCAGAAAACAATTGATCCAACAAGCTTAGGTCTAAGGAACTAATGCTGTTGAAAAAATGAGGCACATCAATCTCTAGTAAGTACTAGAGAGGCATAAAATGCCCACCTCCCTCTTGGGATCAGTGGCAAGCTACTTGCTGTTTCCAGATAGAAAATGCCTTGTGTTTTTCACAGGGACATCAAGGTCCCAAGGACACCAGCAGGCTCTAATATCTCTGACAGGTTTCACCCAAAGCACACTCTCACATGCACCCTTCCCATGGCCCCAGGGGCTCATGACAGCCCTGGGTCAGGCCCAGGGCCTGCCTGAGCTATGTGGCAGGCGCACTTATCTCCAGCCTTGCCTTTGTTTCCATCTACTCTTGTTCCTTGATCCCCTGGCCCTGGTGCATCCTGTGCTGTTTTGGGGGGCTGTTGATGGACCATATCCTGGCACTGCCTGCTGCTGCTCAGACCCTGTGGGGTTCTGCCCCATCAGTGAGGGTATTGTCTGTGCTGGTGACACTCTCAGCTCCTGGATTGTGCCCTTGGACAAACATAACAAAATATCGACAATGCTGTCTTTGAGAACTGATAAGTGCAGAAGCTTTGCTTAGGACAGAAAAGTACACTGACATGTCCTTTCTCCTCTACTCCTTCTTCCTATTCACCACATTCTCTAATTGTCAATGCTGTCATCATATTCAGAAAATTCAGAAAGTAACCAGTTTTCTGGAACAGCTTTCCCCAGGGTAGGAAAAGAAAAAACCCGACCTGGTTCTCCTAAGGGCATACCCATGAACCAGACTGAGGGTTCTACTTGGCTGAACTGGACTAGAGAACTACAGATTGTCTACCATTTCCAAACCCCATTCCAGTGGTTTTCACCTGAATTGTTCAAATATATTAATTAGATAATTTTAAATATCCACACCAGAAAACAGAGTCTGGAGCTCTGAAAATATTTAAGAATTTAGCTAGCACTGTGTGTACAGTTTGGACAAGAAATGTCTGGAGATGTGGGACAACAGAGATTTCTCATAGATGGGTTTGATCTTGAATCTCGAGCAAAGTATGCAAATTCAGTTTAAGAAAACAAAATTTAAATGTTTACATTTAGATGTCTCCTTGCAATTTTATATGTTTACTTAAGCCTAAATGTGGAAAACATTTTAATTGAGGTAAGGCTTCAGAGGTTTGAAGGGGAGTTTGTTTTGTTGTTGTTGTTTTTTTGGTTTGTATTTTTCCTTATGGTCTACAAACACCAAAAAGGAGTTAGTGTTTCCATACTCCAAACAGGTGAAATGTATAGTTTTACAAACACTTTCATATTCAAGCTTGACAGCAATGTACATTTACTCAGAGAAGAAATGTGCTTCTCTCTGTTAGCTTTATTTATTTTATTTTTGGGGGCGTAGTTAATTGTACAAGTTTGTTGTTGTTCTCCTTATGTTTAGCAAGGCCTGAAAAATATAAGCTGGAAAGAGTCCCTTTATGTTAATATCTTTATCTTGATGGGCTAAAATGAGCAAATGTGTAGTTGTTATTAAAGAACTGTCTTGTTTATATCTGTATTGAAAATTCCATACTTTTTCAAATAAATATCTTTTGCACTACCTATGAACAAAGCTGGAGATCTTAAAATTATTCAATAAAGAAAAAAAAATAATTTAATTTCAGTGAAGACAGGGATGGATGAATTGATGACTCTGTAGACAAATAGCAGTGTCTCCAAGTAAAATATTATCCTATGAATAAACCACAATCTTTCACAATCCCCCAAATCAATAGATGTCATATTTCTTAGTCAAAGGTTGGCTCTTAAGAATATATAATTCATTGCAAAAATTGCTTTTGAAACAATCTTTGACATACACAAGAATGAAAATGTGATAAACATTTCAATATCAAATATAAGCTTGTGCAATTATTTGGAAGCATAGGACCATATCCTTATATGAGATTCCAATGAATTGCCAAATTAAGTATTTTCCAGGGCAGGTGAAAGAAAGGAAAAGAAACCTTAAATAAATCATAGTGTTTTGGGTAACTGCTGTAAAAACGTTACAATTCTAGTGCTTTATCTGCCTGTGGTGATTTTATCCTGTGATTCTAAATTTATACTTCAGAGAGATTATTGTCTTACAATGGTTCTATTTTTCTTTCTTGAAAATATTGAGATACTTCTTTGATTAGTTTTTCCAAAGTTCTCTATTGTCATTGTTCTGTTTTTCAGAAGTGAAAAGACCATAGGAAGTCACTGTAATGAATCAATTGAAGATTCCCTGTAGTAATTTAATTTCATGGGTGTCCTGAATCTTGTAATGTGAAGTTTACACTGTGAATTCTTTCTCCCCAGTAAATCTGAAGAAAATGCTGAAACATGCCTTTGTTGCAAGTAGGTTTTACAACTCAGGTTCCTGAGCAGAAGTTTTGCCTTTTATTTTTCATTTCGACACTTGGTGGCTGTATACTTAGCTGACTTTTGAAGATTCTTTCCTCAGGAATCCGGTCTTCATATGCATCATGAAGGAAACCTGAACTTAATCATTCTCAGGATTTTATTATTTTCTTAGTGGGATTAACCAACCTAGATGGGATTTTTCTCTCAGTATCCTGATTTCTCGGTCAGTAAAGTGCTTCTTTTGTTACCTCGTAAACATGTTCTGAAATAGCTAGATGACAATAGTGCAGTGATTTCTATGACACCTACATAAAAATATGACAGAGAAAAAAAAGAGAGATTTAATAACCATTACCTTGAGAATTTAAGGTTCTAGCACTATATACAAGCATTATAATGTTGTACTGTTTAATATTAATCATGTCTGCTAAAAGAATATGGGAAGAAAAAAAAGCAAAAAAAATAACAAAGGTCTTAGAATTACACAGTTGTAAAGCCTACTTGTTAGATATAAATTACCAGTTCTGTCTACATTTACTGATTTTTCCAGATCTGAAAGATTTTTTATATCATTAGACAGTGATTTGTAACTATGAAAATAAAATCTGAGTTTAAAAAACTGTTTAGTCTTGCTTTGTTTTGCTTTAAAATTCTGTCTAAAAACAGGTGGTTTGGGAGCAGGTCAGATGGTTTAACATTACTTTAAACACTTAGTGATTTTTCAAGTTCTCTGAGACATACCACATCTAGGATCCTCACCAAAGAGAGGTAAATACTGCACCTAACCTATGAGACACTCTCACTTCCCTTGGCTGGTACTGTAAGGTAGGGTGAGATACTTCATATCAAATGATTACTTAACTAATTGAATTGAGCTCCTTCATTCTTTCACAAAGTCCATAGAAATATTAGAATCATAGGGCATAAGAATCTCCCCTACTGTTAGAATCAAAACCAGCTACTGTTTCCAAAATGTTGAAGCAAACTTGAACTTTGAGATAAAAAAAGAGAGTTAATAAAATACATTTTTTTCACTTGTATCAAAACATCTGAAAAATGTATGTGGGCCCACACTTGTTTAGTCATTTAGCCTTTGTATAAGAAGTTGTAGGATCACTGCCTTAATCTCTGTGAGGCCCAAAGGATGTCATCATTACACCATTCACTCTCATCTTTATCCCACAATCCAGTGTTCAGCATCAGCTAAGTTTAGATAATGAATGTTTCAGGTAACAGTGGAAATTTTTAAAGTATTCTGTAAGTAGTGGGAGACATCGTTGTTTCTCTTGGAGTCTCAGAGATGCACACAAATTGCTGCTAAATGGAATTATCTTTAACCCTCCACTACAAAGATCCAGTTCACACAGACTCTCACAGACTGCAGAAGTGAGGACAAGACAGGCAATGGCAGATGAAGAAAGTTGCTGGGTGCAGGGCTGGCCACAGGAACAGGTGAACTTTAGATTTTCCCACCAACTGAATTACATTTTCCCACCAATTCCACTGCCTATTATAATTAACTATCTTTTCGCACTGTATTCATGTCAATATTCATCCCGGTTTTTTTTAGGTACAGGCTTGTCAGTCAGCTAGAACTAGGAGACGTTTGTGCTCGAAGGACCTCAGTGTTTAGTCTGCTTATAGGCTTTGGAGCATTTTGAGATTTAAATACATACCCTTAGCTAAGATCTGCACCTTAACACACAAGATTGTGGCATTTGGAGGAGACAGGGTTGAAAAGCCCAGGGTATGTGGAGAAACTTTTACAGCACATGTAAGGGATTTTAGAATATGCTGTACTGAGGAGGCATGGAGGATGAAAGGCTGAAAGCGTGCGTATAACATCTACTTCTCAGCCTTCTACTTCAGTCCTTGCAACATCCACTGTCTTCTTTGAGTGCTAGTCATAAAGAGTAGACTCAACATGGAAGGGATGATCATTTGCTGAGTGCCTGCAATGCCCTTTGAAGACAGTAAATGGCATGAATACTTTGCAGTAGTTAGGGAAGAGAAACCTCATGCACTGCACTTCAGTAGCAATTGCTGTGGCACAGAACTTTCAAGAGGATTCTGCAATACGGTGGGAAGGTGCATTTGGCAGTATGATTTAGAAGTGCGTTCTTCCCCAGACCCCTGACCAGCTCTTTGTTCAGATAAAAAGGGAATTTTTATTCTCACTGATAATGCTGACAGGGCTTGGGGATGCAACACTGTCATATCGTCATATCTTGTAGTCTTGTTCCATATCTCGTGATACATGGTATATTTTGTAAAGATTCACATGACTATCTGATGCCCTGTTTTCATGAATTGAAAAGCTATTATTGTTCCTGCTATGAGTCTTATTCTAGTTTCTAAAGCAGCAGAAAACAAAACACCACCAAAAAAAAAGAACCCCACCCAAAACTCCACAAAAACCCAACAACGTCCTTATCAATTCTGGAATCAGGAAAAAAGATGTACACAAAACCATCTTTTTTATAAATCCCTGATTTGTAAGCCAATGTCATTCTTCAAACTTACTGGCTGTTGTGGGTTAACCCCAGTGGGTAGCTAAGCACCACAGTTACACACAGTTACTGGCTCACTTTCCCCCCACGCCCCTAGTGGAATGAGGGAAAAGTAAAGGAAAAGTTAAAGCAAGAAAACTTGGGGGTTAAGATTATGAAAAAAAAAAAAAAAAGAAAAGAGTAAGTGGAAGAGAGAACTAAAACAAAACAAGTGATGTAAAGGCAATCTCTCACCACTTCCCATGGCTTGAAGCCCCCTCTTTTCCTTTTTACTGCTGAGCAAGCTTTTAAGTGGTAGGGAGTATCTTTTAGGTTAGTTCAGATCATCTGCTTGGTTGTGTCTTCTCCTAATAGATTGTGCATTTTCCAGTCTATACATTAGTGGAGCAGAGTGAAAAACAGAAAAGACCTTGGTGTTGTGCAAACACAGTTCAGCAAAAGCTAGAACATCCATGTGTTATCAGTACTGGTTTTGGTCACAAGTCTAAAACACAGGACCATATAAGCTGCTACAAAGAAAACTAACCTATCCAGACCCACTACGCTGGTGTATTTCTTCACGCCTTTTGGCAAGTGGATTTCCAGTACTGTGGATGGAAATTTCTAAGTCACACGAGTTAGGCTCTGGTTCTTTTGCTTTCTGTTTAGATCTGTGTACCTGAATTTCTTAGTTTTGTTTTTTTGGTTTTTTTTGTTTGTTTGTTTGTTTTAAATTTTCAGCCAATATACTATGGTTTAAAGACATTGTTAATTAAGCAAAATCTTGAAGCTGCTTGAGGAACCTTCAAATTACATTTTCGAAGTAAAAGGAAATTCTACCTGACTGGAGACAGAAGGAAACAGAGGAGGAACATATATATTGACACAGTTTACTATTTTTCTACTGTAGCCAGAGGTGAACCAGTTAGGATTGATCCAGACAACCTAAAACTGGGGGACATAGTTTTCCATATGTTCTCAGTGCAGAAAATGGAGAGATGTAGATATTCCAGGTACTTGAATTAGAAGTATAAAATTATACACTTTGTTTAACTGTTATAATTACAAATTGCAACTTTAAATGCCCCAAATTCCTATGAATTCATTTTTCCTTTCTATGCAAATCAGAGTTTGGGACTTTTCTCTGGTATTTTTTTCTGATATACCTTCATAAGGAAATATGTACTGCAATGGGCTATACTGTAGTATGCTTTGATACTACACTCCCTGTCCTGCAAAGATTTTTCAGAGGCAGCTGCTGTTCCCTGATTCTGGAACCATTAAAAGTGCCTACATTGTGCTCTCAGGCTAGCATTACAACAGCAGAAAATGACAGAAGGCTTTGGTGACTCAGAGTAATTTTAAAATCCTGAATTTAGCTAATGGAGTCACTTTAAATAGTAAATCTGACTAGTCCATCTTTTATGCAACAATCTGAATTTTTTTACAAGAAATGAGCAATGTTTGGATGAAAGAGGATCCATTTCTACCTGCAAAACCAATGCTCAAACTTGATCCTGTTGCTGCACAGTGACATAAATGGAGGAGAGACAACATGAAAAGAAATTTGCCTTTTTTACTTGCATTAGTTGAAACAGAACAGCCATTTTTCCACTGCATGTAAAATTATGTAATGTCTATGTATTTCAGTATACATAATACAGTCTGGATAATTACAGAAGGAAAAATTATTTGGCTTAGAATTTATTCAATAAAATTGTTAGAGCTGTTAGGAATGTTTTCAATTACATGGAGCCAGCTAAAGACATGTGATTCATATGAACTTTCTGTCTATGCATGTTTTGGAG
>VXAK01011528.1:78027-97564 GCA_013399435.1 Arenaria interpres | reverse complement strand
TGTACATTCCACCCCTTCGTCCAGGTCATTGATGGATATAGTGAAGAGGACTGGACCTCTTGTGTGCCAAATGTGCCAAAAAACTTTAATGTTCGTTTGAAACTTGAGAAAACTAGAACAGCTGTCTTAGAGAAGGTAACTTTTTAAAAAATTATTAGTATGTCACTGCTGTGTATGTTAAATATTAAGATCTCAGTATTTTTTATAAGCACTTAGAAAATACCCCAGCACTTAGTGAAAGATTACAGTGCCCGATGGTTTTCTGTTGTGTCCTGAAGGCACCAGGGCTTTGAAGACAAGAGGGAACCAGTGTTTAAAGCTGAAGCTTGTCAGAGACATGCCTTATAGATTTTTGGACTATACATACAATTTACATTTGAAGCTGCAATGATATGTAATGGAGTAGGCATTACAATAGTCTCTAAGTAACTGTGATTTGAAATAAAGGAGTATTTAGAGGCCAAAAGCATTAGGCCAGAATGATTTAAAACGTGCTAGGCTTTGTTTATGGCGGACCTAAAGCAGAACATAAGTCATAGACACCCTCAGACTTGAGAAAAAATGCATTTGGAAACTATGACTCATCTTCACTGGTGCTACTAAACCTGAGTTTCAACCAGAGCCGTGGCTGTGGGAATGATTCTGCACAGGCTGCAGCATCCCCTAGGTCTGCAGCGGCTTTTTGTGGCCAAGGCAAAAAACGGGAAGGGGTTGGTCAAACTTAGGACGTTATCATTCCTTAAAAAACTTTTCCCTGTCTAATTTTCCTGCCTCTTCTAGAATGCTTTTGTTAATAAAGCAAGCACAAGTTCTTACCCAGTAGATAAGTTATTATTTACTTTGCAATATACGTTCTCTGTTATAGTTTGTCTGTCTCCCTTAACATCTGCCTCCTGAGAGATCAAACCCATAGTTCTTACATAGATCTAATTGCAGAAATAATGCTGTATCTCAGACTAATGCAAAGAGTAGTCTGTTCCTGCTCTTTCTAATTGGGCTGTGGTAGGGGTTCCCCAGGGATAGAGGGAGGGAAAGATGGGAACAGCATTCCTGCAACTTCCCATCCACTGCAGAGAGGCGTGCGGGCAGGGAAGCAGGATTGAGATTCCTTCCCAGATATATGAGTTGTTCCAAACTCCTTCTGTTACCATTATCCAAAATTGCCTTTTAAGCACTGTGAGAGTTCAACTACTTATTTTTTTTTCCCTTTTTTCACATTGGACCCATGGTTAAAGGAAACCTTTTTAAATTACAGTTATGTGGCTAGGTTGAGATGGGTTCAAATTAAATGGGTCCGTACTGCCTTGAAAAATGGTTTCATAGAACCATAGAATAGAATCATGTAATGGGTTGGGTTGGAAGAGACCTTTAAAAGGTCATCTAGTCAACCCACCTGCAATGAGCAGGGACATCTTCAACTAAATCAGGTTGCTCAGAGCCCCGTTCAACTTGACCTTGAATGTTTTCAGGGTTGAGGCATCTACCACCTCTCTGGGCAACCAGTTCCAGTGTTTCACAGCCATTTTCAGTGTAAAAATTGTCCTCCTTAAATCTAGTCTGAATCTACCCTCTTTTATAAAGCCATTACCCCTTTTCCTGTCACTACAGGCCCTATTAAAAAGGTCTCTCCCCATCTTTCTTATAAGCCACCTTTAAGTACTGGAAGGCCTCTATAAGATCTCCCCGGAGCCTTCTCTTCTTCAGGCTGAACAGCCCCAACTCTCTCAGCTGTCCTCATAGCAGAGGTTGTCCAGCCCTCTGATCATCTTTGTTGCTTCTTCTGGAGCCACTCCAACAGGTCCATGTCTTTCCTGTGCTGAGGGCTCCACAGCTGGATGCAGTACTCCAGTTGGGGTGTCACCAGAGTGAAGTGGAGGAGCAATTTATATGAAAATAACTCAAGGAATTTATTTGTGTTTCCTTGTAGGTGGCATTAAGTGTCCTGTTTGCAGCTTTGTATATGGTACAAAATGGGAATTCAACAGACATCTGAAAAACAAGCATGGAATGAAGCTAGTGGAACACGATGGGGAGACCAAGTGGGAGGTAAAGCAAAGTTGCCATAGCTCTGGCTCTAAAATTAAAAAAATTCTAGGGAGAAAAGTAAAGTTAGGAATAAGAAGTATTCAAAAATGTGTTCTTGACTTCAGATAAGATCAGGAGGTCGTGTGATCTCATCTCCATTTTGAATGCATACATTGCTGTGACTGTTAAGCTTCAGTGCTTTAATATCTAGTAGGATTAACAGCATTGTATGTGCTTACTTCTGCATTTTAGGGCTCTAGTCCTCTATTTGCAGCAGAAAGGGTGAAAGTTTTAGCAAAAAAAAAAAAGAGAAATTGAAAAACTTACTGCATTTTTTGTTATATGCCAAATAGTCACTGGTGTTAACTGCAAGATGTGCAAAGCTGTAAGCTAATATTGAATTAATGAAGGAAGCTTATGTCTTGGTCCAGAAAAGGCTAGAATCTAGGAAACTGAATTTTTAAATTGATCAGCTAAAAAAAATGATACTATTATACACAGTGTGTCTTCTATCATTTGTTCTGTGTTTCCAGCTTCAATCCAAAGTATACAGAAATCACAGTATCACTAAGATCAGAGCTTAAAGTCAAGTTAGACCTAAGAAGCTGGGTTGGAAAAAAAGAAACCAACAACATGAATTTTCTCGGTTTGGAGTGGGGTAGGGCAGCTACCTGGAGAGGTCTTACCCTTTCAAGCTTTCCTCTGCTGTCATATGTGTAGCTATTGGTTTTAAAATAAAAACTGTTTCTCTTGCAGAGCAGAGCTGACTGTAGAGCAGAAGCTATGGGAGAGCCACAGAGCTATGTAGACATTTTTCTTTAACAAATTACAGTTGGCAAGCTGTGTCTTTTCCAGTGCCCAAGTAGGTTATTGTTGGTGTCCAATGAAAGGAAAAAGCCAGAAGTCAGCTGCAGTTGGCTGACCTCCACAGTTTACGACCTGATCTGCTAAATTTCAGGCAGTCTAGTCCCCGTTATAAACCTAATTCCTGATTTGGAAGACCTGTCCTGCAGGTCTTGTTCAACAGTTTTTGAGTATCCACAGACATAATGCTAAGTCCTTGAAAAATATCAAGATAGGTTCTATACGGTTAGTTACTGAGAGAAGACAGGGCAAGCATTTTAAAACGTAGTCCTTCGAAGTCTTATATTCACATGTATTCCACAAAGGATTCTCTGTACACTCTCCTAGTAGGTGGCCAAACCTGAAAAAATAAGAGGACATCCAGGATGCAATCATGTCTCTGCTCTTGAAACGGCTATAAATAAAGAAGTCCCATCAGAGCAGGAATACGTGTTGACAGCTTGTCTTGAAAAACCATAGTCGTGGAAAGGATCATTTTCCTAAAATAAAATGCCACTTTCAAACTTCAGAGGCATTTTACCAGATCTGCAAGGACATGCATTATAAACTAATTTTGCCCAAAAGGTTTTTACTGGACACTGATAGAATAAAAGTCTGTTGTTAGTTCTAGAATAACTGTGCAATAAAAATAATAATCTAGCATGCTTAAAACAATTTGGGAATTAGAATGTAGAAGAAAACATGGGATGATATCCCGACTCCCATGTAATGATGTTCTTGAATTCTGTTTCACCCAGTATTTCTATAGCTCTTGGTTACAAGAGTTACATGAGAGTGAGATTATTCATGCATTGGCTGGGTTTTGTTTTCAAGTTAACGGCCGAAGTTGCTGAAGAAGCATCCACTCAATATCTCCATATTGCTGAGGCTGGAGAAGATGTTCAAGGCACTCAAGCTGCAGTAGCTGCATTGCAGAACCTTAGATATACTTCCGAGAATGGTAAGTTACCTTCTTTAGGTCAGAACACAAAATACATCTGCTTTCATAAATACCTAATTCTTTTTGGGTATACTGGGCAATACTTGATCTCCTGTGGAACTATTAAAAATGATGAAATTTTTCATCTATAACTTACTTCTGGGGGTTTATATTTTTCTTCGAGGATAAGTAAAGAGAAATGACCATTCTTCATGAATTCCTGTATCGTTAAGTCATTAATACTTCTCACAGTCTGTTTTGCGCTTTATTATTAGGTGTGTGGTATTTCCTGCCTGTATTATTAAATATATTGTGAAATAGCTGTCTTGGCAGAGTAGATGGTGTGTATCTAATGACAATTCTCTAGCTATTATTTTTCTCCCTGCTTAAGTCAGCCAACCTGCAGAAGTGACACAGTGGAATAGCTCATTTACCATGTTCCCAAGACAGTACTAATAAACTTAATTCTGATGATACGCAAAATAAAGTAAGCCGTTCTGTATCAGATTGAGGAAGAACAAGAGTGGGATTAGATAATGATTGATAAGTGGAAAATATCCAAAGCTGTAAGAAAAGACAAAAAGTTCAGGTTTCTGAGAGTTTTAAAACATCAGAGACTAGACGTGTGGTAGTTATTAGAAGACAACATTTTACAGTTCTTTACCATTATGGTCTTTATAGTTCATAGTACAGGTATGTTTCAAAACCTCCCATTGTTAATGGACTTTCTAAGCGTATTGCAATTAAATTACGTTACTGACAATTTGTGTATATTTTATTTTAACGGCTGGGAATTTTGAATGAGTAAAAACCTCTTGAACTTTTCTTAAGCTTTTTTATATTTAAATTAAAATAAACATGATCATCGCATATGCTGTACATAACATTTTTGATTTTAAGCGTGAGGCTGTAATTTTTGAAGTAGAATAATTTGCTTTAGTGCATCCAAGTTTGGATGCTCTTCCAGCATAATCCTTTTAATATGAAAAACAGTAGTATCTTATCTAAAAGCAGTTACATAAGAAAAAAAAAAAACACTAAAGCAAGCAAACGTTTTTTAGTGCTCGGATAAGCTTGTTTCTCATGTAGATAACAAAATAACTACTTCTGCTTTAAATGAAATTACCTGACCTAGATCCCCATAATAATATCAGCCTCAGCTTGAAAGGGTTTGGGGTTAAGAGATGAGCTTTATTCTATTTACTGTCTCTTTCCTGTCTCTTCCCTGGCTCCAACAGTGATTACAGCAAATACAAGGCAGCTTTAACATGACCCTGAGAGTTCCTTTCCCTTTCTGACTTATCTCTCATGCCGGGCGTGTGGGAATGGTGGGCCACAGAAGGGGAATTTGTATTCCTGCATAACAAAAAATTCCAGCTTCCAAATCTTTCCTTTTCACACTTTAGCAGAAGAGAGGGTACATCTGTGTATGGGTTTGGTTTTTTTGTTTATTCGTTTGTTTGCTTTTCTGTAAACTTGCCTATCCTTTGGCAGGGCTACACACATTAAGAGGATTTTAAAAAAAGAATAAACATGTTCTGATCCCATGCTTATAAAATGATAGGCAGGAGCTCTCTCAGCAATTAACTTTTCCCTTCAGCACATTAGTGATAACAATATTTCTTTTAGGTTGAGGGCTAGGCAGATGGCCGGACAGATGGTAAACACAGGTTTGTAATATACCAAATAGCTGTTGTGGTTATAGGTGTAGAGTTCAGGTTCTGTTTAAGCTGAATGCCTGGCAGATACATATTTGCCTTTGTAAAGTCTTGCAGCTTCCTAATTTACAGGTGCTGCTGTGAGTTGTACCTGTTCTTTGTTTATTCAGTGTATTCTTTTAGATCTCTTTCAAATAGGCATAAAAATGATGAGTGTGGCTTCACTTGCTGATTCATGTGTTCCTCGGGCAAATTTGTTTTGTGAATGTATTCCTGCCATAGATCTATTATTAAAGTGTCTTGTTATTGAGCTATTTGAAATTTCTAAATGGTGCTGTGAGCCGGATTTTAGGCAGGACGGGAAAGAGTGCCTGTAGCACTGAGATTCATGTACCCTTAGAGCTGTTTTACTATAATGATCTTATGGTTACTGTCTTTCTGTTAAGGTGAAAGACTTGATCCAACAGCTGTAAACATCCTGCAGCAAATCATTGAGTTGGGTTCAGAAACCCATGATGCTACGGCAGTTGCTTCTGTAGTTACCATGGCACCTGGCACTGTGACAGTGGTAAAGCAGGTAAGAGCTCTTTTCTTCTCTAAAAATGCTATATTTCATTTTTGTATATTCATTGTGAAATAAATATTTAGCAAGAGCTAAATTTTGAATGAGACGTACAGCATTTTCCCTAAACTAGTTTTTGACTACGTGTTGTATGTGTGTTTGTACTCACACACGCATACATGTTTATACGTATATACACATACTTGTTTATACGTATAAAAATGAGTACATTTTTGCACGTATATAAGATACGAGTCACCAAATACACACGTATTTGTACATGTACATATATATGTGTGTGGATGTGAGAAAATACTATTTTTTTTTCTAGGAGGCATTTTCAGGCTGTTTAAAATAACATACCTGCTTTGTGGGTGGGCATTTAGTCCCATTGTCATCTAAAAGAATCAGATCCTTGGCACAGCATTCATCCACATACAGGAGACAAACCCTATAAGATATCAACACACATAATTTTAATGTATGCGTATTTTTCTTGAAGCTTGGTACCGCACAGTTTTTGCTAAAAATAATTGCAACGTATAATACTTCAGTATTACTGAAGTACTTTAGAAATTAAGAATGATAAGGTACACAAAATCAGCAAGTAAAAGGAAATAATTTTCAACTTGAGGTGGCTGTTGAGTGCAAACATCAAGCCTTTTGCCCAGTATTTCATCCTTAGGTGTCTGCTAACTTTGTTGCTGACATTTTACGTTTCTCCTAGGTGTTCTCCAGGCTTCACCTGTTCCTCCTGTTTCATCATAGCTCTGATTATCCCTTTTCCCATTCTGTTTATTGATTCATTAGAGTCTCTGCATCCTATGTGGTTGATAGGTGAGGGGAGGAAAGTACATGAGAATTCTTTAATTCCTGAAGAGTTTAAGTAACTCCTTCTATTTGAATGAACCAAAAACCCGGTTATTCTGAGAAGTACAACTAACTTTTGAGTGCAGTAGTTTTTGTAGTGTTGTGGATGTTGAATTCATGAGAGCTCCACAGAAATGGGAAGTCTGTAGTCTGTGAGTACAGTATTTGAATAATTCCTAAACCTGCCACCCGAATGTCAGGGAGATAAGGCAGAATTTCAGGACAAAACATTTTGAGATGTTCCTTTGCAATACTTAACAGGTATTTTGATTAGAAATCATGTAAGAGTTTTTTTTGTTTTCTTTCCCCCATTTTAGAGTCTTGTTAATATAAAATGCTTTTTTTCCCCTAATTTGGAAAGAACCAAAATCAGTGAAAAATTGCAGTACATCTCAAGCTGAGTGATCTTGTGCTACCTCTGTTTACGTTGGATTTTCATAATGTCTTACTCTGACGCTCGAACCCCATTCCTCTAGTAATCTTTATCTTATCTTCCTTGTGAATGTCTACTCATTTCTTTTTCTGGTAGCCTCAGTGACTATTCACTGTGTGTGTGCAGAAGAGTGGTGGGTCTGTGATTTCCCAGGGGAGGATGAGGTGGCAGTACACCTACCGAGCACGCACTGACTGCTTAGTTACCTTCAGTGGGCTTTATGGAAGTAGAGCGAGGACCAAGTGAGGTTTGGAGATGATGATGATGGTTATTTCTCTTTTTTCTCTTTTAATTTTCTATATAAATCAATGTTTTATCAAAGTCTGTCTGATCTGTTATAGAGCTTTAGTTAGTTTCCAGTTCTTGTCTTCCCACCAGAAGATTGCCTCAGAACTACAGCAGCACCCATTTTTAATTTGAGGGAAATAAGTCTTTAAATGTTACTAACGTGACTGTAATCCTCTCCTGTTCAGAATTCTCAGCTTTTCTTTTTTCTTCAATACTGAGTTGCTTTCTGTGAGGTATCACTCATTTGTACCTACAGTTTTGTCAGGTTCTAATTATGCTGAGTTCCTAATTGTTAATCTTGAAGTGATCTTAAGACATGTTCATATTTCACTTTCCTACTGGAAAATTTATTCCACACTTTCTTTGGTGACCTTCAGCTTCTCTTGTGGATTGTGAGACAAAAAATTCGTTCAGGGTGTCAGCAATATATCAGCATCATCTGTCACTGAGTTTCCACTCTTGTTCTTTAATGGCCTCACTGAGTCCTTGCTTAGCAGCTTGGTTCCATTTTTTTTCCTTAACAACATTTAGTGTAGTTGTTCTGATTTTTATGCTGTTATGTTGGGTTTTTTCTTTTTCTCTAAGGACATACATTATCTACTTTTTTCATCACTTCTTACCTTCATCTCTCATTTTTAGCCAGCCCTTGCAAGTTGCCTTCATATTTCTATATTTGCACCAAGAAATTTCTTCTAAATCCTAAATTACTAGAACGTTTTAAAAGTATTTTTTGCTGTAAATGCTACACTATATTGTTGCTATCTTTGTCTCCCATTTCCTTTCTGGAACTTTCTCCCACAACTGTCCTCTTCCTTACTTTTCACCCATAAAAGTGCCATTTAGAGTTGATCCTTAAAATTCTGTGTGAATCCAGATGTATCTATTAATGACGCTGCCATCTTCCTCCTTTAGCACTTCCCCTGACCTGTGTGCTCAGGTACCTTTGTTCTGCAGTCCTTGTTGTCTTTCAGGTTAATGCAAGACTTTTGCCTTCAGAAACAAACTCTGTCTTTATCCATAAGTCCTTTTCAGCATAATTCAAGATGTCCAGTGCATTAGCTGGATCTGACTGGTATATTTTTAAAATTGTTTTCTACTAAGTCACAAGAAAGAAAGGATACCATGTTTGAGGTGTTCTGGCAAGTTATTGTTCTGAGTTGCATGTAGTCTTATTGCAAGTATCTTAAATCATGAGTACACATTATAATAGAGGTGAAATCAAGTTCAGATTGTCTGTTCAGAGCCCCCAGCTCCTGAATTGGATGTTGAGAAGAAAATGATTTGAGTTCTAACTTTGGAAATTTTGTATTTTTTTTATCATATAAATGATTTTATAAAAGAGAATACTTCGACAACATAGCAATAACCAATCCCAGCGTGACTTAGGGTTCATCTTACGATTTTAAACCAAAGAAATGTAAATTTAGCCCTATTGTTAGCTTGCATTATGATTGGGAAACAGGAATCATTGTTGGCTCTGATAGTGTCATGTGTATGAGGCATTTCAATGATTGTGTCTAGAGCACAAAATGACTTCAGCTCGTTCTTGCCTGAGAGTCAGTATACTAACCTGTTACCAAAGTTACACTTTTTTCTGGTATCTAATTTGGGAGAAATCTTGCTGCATGACAGCTCTGAAAACATATAGCTGCTAAGGAAAGTAATGCACACCAAGTGCCTGAGAAAAAAAAGTTAATAATGTGAAGTTTTATCAGTATGATCTGAGATTGGCAAGAATCCACAGTGAAACTTTGATCACAGCAGGGCAGGAGAAGTGTATACTTGCCAGTTTGAGTCCTTTTCAGTTACTAGTGATCCAGTCTGGATCTCCTTCTGACAGAGCTAATGAAGAGATTTCTTTATGGCATGAGATTCGAGTTCTTCTGCACTACTTAAAGACCAAAAAAGTTACAAGGTGGGGAAAAGGTGAGAGCAAAGAGTGATAAGTTTGAAGAATAACTAGAAAAGGGACTAATAAATGCTTAGAAAAGGCAGGAAAGTTGTTCATGGTGGATGGTAAACACAGAAAATTTGGAAGAAAGCAGTTTTGAGGGAGCAGAAGATGGCGAAGAAGATTGTATTAATCACTAATAATTATTATTAATCACTAAGATGATTATTCTATCAGTATGCCTGCACAATTATTCATCTTTAGTCCACTTTCTTTTTTAACCCAATGGGATGTAAGTCCTTCCTGTTATTGAAGTCAGAAAGCTGGTGTCCTCTTCAGGTGGGATTCTTGGGCCTTGCATGCCAGTGATAAGCTAATACTGCTGGATTGTTCTGCATGATGACTTCTACAAGGTCTCTTACTTCAACCACTTAGCTCAAATGGTTGTCCAAGACATCATTATTGTGCGCTACAGTTAACTCTGATAGTCTTCTTTCTACATTCGCAGACTATGTTTTGCCTCTTTCATTTTCATCCAGAAAAATTAAAAGATTACTTTTTTCTGCCTCTTTTGACATCACCCTCTCTTATTCCGTTCACTTGATGTTTCTTTTTTTGCCACATCAAACAAAACCTTGGTTAAATTTCCTAGGGTTTTTACTCCTTTCTGACTTAGTGTCCCATTTCTCATTAGCTGTAAAGATTTTGACTTCACTCAAAGCGACCTTTGCTCNTTAATGCCATCTTCCATATTGTGCTTAGTTATGTGGATTTTTAATTAAGAGCAATTTGTACCTCATTGTCTTCTTTCAATTGCTCTTCAAATATAGGATGACAGTAATTATCTGTGGTTAGGCTTTTGGTGTATTGATACTAATGCCTGCCACACAAAACTACCACTGTCTCATTTATGTTGTACTTCCCCACTTCACTTTTCCTTGTCTGCTTACCTCCTCTTGCTTTACATTGAAATTATAAGGCCTTTGGGGCACGTAGCATACCTGATACAATCCAGGTCCTGGTGCAAAGGACTACTCGAGTATTAAGAATAAAGAGTAGTAATTGGCTGCTAAATTCTTTCTCTTTTTCTCCCATTCAGAAATAAGAGACAGGACTTACGTTACTACCTCTGTAGCTTGGAGTGTAGGGTTAACTCTGTTTCTGAAAAGCATAGTAACCTGTTTTCAACCTAAACTTCTACACAATTTGCTCTTCAGAGTAAGTATATCAACTGTTTCACTAACTAAGCAGATCTTTATCAAACTAAAGAAAACATTTCCGTACATTTCACCCTCTATTTTAGTTCCTTTCATCCTTTTATTCTATGATCTCTTCAGGCTCCAGTAAAATCCTACCATGGTAACAGTCACTTTCTTCAAAGTGACAGCAGTAGCAATGCACAGCCAAGATTGCACACCAGCTTGAAACAGATCATAAACCAGAATTTTATAGTGTAACATGTCTTCAGAAATAAATATCTAATAATATTAGCATGGCTGTTGTGTCAAAGGTGCATTTCAGCAGCATGCCTTGTATTTCAGTCTGGCTCTGATTTGTACCTACATGATGCTGGGTGCACTGTTAATCTATAGGAAATTTGCCAATATGTGGAGTTATGTATAGGTTGATTGTGAAGATTATGAATCTTTTAGGACATGGAGCAATTTGTTGCTTAACTTGATGGTACCTGCAAAGGAGAGTTTTAATTGAGGCAAATGGCCCTGTTTTCTCAGGCTCTCTGGAGTTCTTGTCATCTGTGTAACATAGAGATAAAATCTCATTTTAAGATTACTGTCCTGTTAGAAGTCTTGAAATGATGACAATCTTGCCATACTTTCACAGAAGGAAACCTGGTCATAACAGCATTTTGTCAGTTGAGGGAGGTTGTCAATTACAGTCTGTGTCAGGATATATTCAATCAGCCAGTTGCTAAAACTTTTTAAAAATCTTCATTACCAGTATGAGGATTTGTTTGCCACCTTGCATTTTTTATATTATGCAAAGCAACTGGTGCATATTCAAGTCTCTTCTTATTCTGAGACCATTGTGTGCCAGATTGTCTTTGTTTTGTAGCTCATTACAGAGGATCGTGTGATGAAATTACAGTGTTTTCTGTGTGCAACTCTGTGTCTTTTTCACATAATATATCTATATGTAAACTAGAACCGAGAGAGAGTTCAAATTATTCAAATGGCACGGAACAAAATGGTAGAGACATTCCTGTAGGCACCAGCAGAAGCTGAAACATCACGTATCCAGGTGCTCTCTGTGATCTAGAATGCTGATATTCACTTTTCCTTTTAATCCTTTCTGTAGTTATTTTGTATATTTTCTTACTGTGGTGTTTATAGAAATAGGAGGATATATAACCTAGAGTAAGGTTTTGAAATCCTGCAAGATCCCTGTGACAAAGTTTTCTTCTTCGTGGTAAACTGAAAGGCAGCATTCAATCTGAAATCAAGGGGAAGATTCTGTAGGGGATTTTGGGTCAAGCCCAGCAAGACAGTTTTAAGCACTATAGTCCTGGAACTCCTGCTGACTTCAAAAGAAATTTAAGATATTCATTATTTCTCAGATTGAGCTCTAGAATAAGAAAGCGGCTTACTGCAAAAATACTTTTTTTTTACTCCTTTTCAGGGAAGGGAAGAAGTATATTTAATGGCTTGAATTAATTTCTCTCAAATTAAAACAGATTTGCTTGTTTTGAAAGGAAGACATTCCTCTAAGAATTTTTGAGACATTTTTAATGTCTCTTACATGTATTTGGATGGTCCTCGGATATTTAAATTAGTAACATTTATAATTTCAAAATGTGTGAGCTTCTTAGGAAGACGTGGGGGTGAAAGTCCCCTTGGCTTTTGTGACAGACACATTTAGCTAGTAAAGAATATTTATGCAGGTACTGAATTGATTTAATGTGCCAGCTGTGTGTGGCTTCAGCTTCTTGCTGTCATTCTTTAGCGAAGGATAAGCAGCCAGATGCTTTTCAGCTGGCTCTCAAACAGAAAAGAGGTCTTGGCTGCTACTCTTCAAAAGATTTCAGATGCCAATAAAAAGAATGGAGTGTAGTGACTTCATTCATCCTGATGGCAGCTGTCCCACTGTTTCATCAATTTGAGGGATGTGAATTAACGTTTTGAGATTATTCCCTGTGGAACAATCTAATAGGAACCAAGCAGAAGCATGTAAACATTGAACAGATTTGAAATGTAAATATCCAAAATAATGTGGTGATTTGTCAAACTAAAAGGATTACAGATAGCTGTCCAAAAAAGATACTGGGAGCTAGAAACACCAGAAATATGGGCATTAGTCTTCTTTACCCTGCATGACAAGGCTAATAAAGTCACATTGATAAAGTCAGGTAGGAAGGTTAAATTAACTTTCTTTATTGGCCATTTTCATTTCAAAAGCATATAAAACTGAATAAGTATTAGATTGCTGCTATTGAATTGAATGGAATTCTGGTTTCATTTCATTTTCGTGTCAACTGTGCTTTATTTATTTTCCTTTCTTCGTTATGTATGTACACTCACAAAACTATTTAAAGTTATTTATGGGTTTTGATTTACAGTGACTAAAGCGAGACTGCATGAGATCCTTCTCAGACTGCGTTGTGCATTCTTGCAGCTCTTAGCAAATGCAGTGTAATTTTTCTGGCCTGAGGCGTGTTGTCAGGGGGTTATGTATATTATGTATAGTGCTCTAAGACAGGAGAAGTTAGTATATATTGCATAATTAAAGGGCCAAATTTTAGACACCCCTATTTGTGTGTATTTTTTTGATGATCTCTAATATCAAGGGCTGTAGTTGTGAGCCAATTCATAACAAGCTGTGAGATTTTAATTATCTAACATTTTTAACTGCAGCTTCTTACCTGGATTTGCTTGTGATAGACTTGTGTCTGGCTGTTAAGATTTTCATTAGTAGATCTCAGGTGACATTACAGTGGGGTTCTGCTGCAGGCTGCCTGACCAGAAGAGGGAGCAGATGAGGCCCTCTCTAGACAGCTAGGAGCAGCTTCATGTCCTCCTGGGATACTTTAACCACCCCCTTATCTGCTGGGGACACACAGCAGGGCAAAAGCAATCCAAGAGGTTCGTGGAATACATTGATGATAACTTCCTTCTCCAAGTGATAGAGGAGCCAACGAGGAGAGGAGCTATGCTGGGCCTTGTTCTAACCACCAAGGAGGGACTGAAGGAATGTGAAGCTCAAGGGCAGCCTTGGTTGCAGTGACCATGAAATGGTGGAGTTCAAGATCCTTAGAGCAGCGAGGAGGGCGCAAAGCAAGTTGGAATACCCTGGACTTGAGGAGAGCAGGCTTTCACCTCTTCAGGGATCTGCTTGGTAGAGTCACATGGCATAAAGCCCTGGAGGGAAGAGGGGTCAAGAAAGCCAGTTAATATTCAAGAATCACCTCCTCCAAGCTCAGGAGAGATGCATCCTAGCAAAAAGGAAGTCAGGCAGAAACCCAGGAGGCCTGCATGGATGAACAGGGAGCTCCTGAACAAACTCAAACAACAAAAGGAAGCCTACAGAGGGTAGAGGCAAAGACAGGTGGCCTGGGAGGAATAGAGAGAAATTATCTGATCAGCCAGGGATCAGGCTAAAGCCCTGATAGAGTTCAGTCTGGCCAGGGGTAGCAAGGGCCACAAGACAGGCTTCTTAGTTATTTTGGTGGCAAAAGGAAGACCAGGGAAAATGTGGGTGCTCTCCGGAAGGAGATGGGAGACTTGGTCACCCATGACTTGGAGGAGGCTGAAGTATTCCACAATGTTTTTGCCTCAGTCTTCAGCAGCAAGTGCTCTAGGCACATCACCCAAGTTGCAGAAGGCAAAGGCAGGGACTGATCTACTATATGTCCTTTCACACAGGAGCTGGCACTGGAGCAGGTAGCCTCAGGAAAGAGGGGAGGACAGTTATAGAAAGGGAGTTGTGTGTATGAATTCACAAAATTCATAGAATCATAGAATAGTTAGAGTTGGAAGGGACCTTAAAGATCATCTAGTCCCACCCCCCTGCCATGGGCAGGGACACCTCCTACCAGACCAGGTTGCTCAAAGTCCCATCCAGTCTGGCCTTGAACACCTCCAGGGATGGGGCATCCACAGCTTCTCTGGGCAACCTGTTTCTATTGCTTTCAGTAGGACTTAGTGTTTCTTTAATAATTAAAAAAAAAAAAAAAAGCTGGTGCGTGGGGAGGACCAAGAAAGTTAACAGTGCAATGCTTCTTTTCATGATTTAGCTCCTTGCTTCTGGAAGAGATGCTCAGTCTTCCATTAGTAAATGGCACTTTGGTGATAGCCATATTTTGTGACAAAATAAATTAGTTTTTCTGAGAGTGTTTGCAAATTCTGTTGTGTCAAGACAAGCATCCAGCAGCCCCCACTTCTGTAGGATGTTGAGCTTGAATTCAGCAGGAGCTGTTTAAGGTAACTTTCAATTAAAATGTTCAGATATGCTCAGTAAAAGAAACAGAACGTGGAAAGGACTTCAGATCATTCCTGTACTTTCATCCCTCTAATCTGAATCCTGTGCAGCAAAGCCAGAGTCAGCATCAGTAGGTACGATTCTGCTCTTGCATTAAGGTCAATGACAATGGCAAGATTCTCTTCAGATGTTAAATCTTCCACCAGATAAAATCCACGTGTATTTCATCAGTATATCACAGACATACTGACTCTGGCACCTCTGAATAATTTAACACCTGAACATACTTGTTATTGTTCAAGAAAAAGCTTTGTAGAGCCTGATGAATTGAGTGAAAGTTCAAAGTGATATGAAGTCCCAAGGGGTTTGTGCGTCTCTTGAAATTTTTTTCATCTGACAGATATTTGAAACACAGAATTAAAAAGTGAAAAGTCATCGTACAACAATGGGAATGGTTGCTTGGGGGGAAAAAAAAAAATGAAATTGGAAAAGAGCATCAGGAAAACAAACATATAGAACTCCTTTTTCTCCTTGCTGGTCTCTAAGGAGTCAAGCACATGCTTGGAAGCTTTGCTGTACTTCTTCCCTTCTGTTCCCGCTCCCCTCTTGAGCACCAGTACTGGTCTTAATTGTCTTTTCTTGAACTTGATTGTTCTAATACTACTGTTTACAAAAAAATGTCACATAAATAAGAATTGGAGAAGAACTTTTTAATCAGCTTCTAATTAACAACAAAAAAAAGCCCTTTCTAATTTGCATAATTTAAATTCTACGCCTTGAGAATTCTACCATGTTTGACCTATTCTTTTCAAAATTGCTTACAAGTTCAGTGCTGCCAAGAGCACGCCATACAAGGGTACACTGAGATCCGGTAAATCGATATCTATCAGTCCTTTGTTCTCTTTTTATTACACTTTGTATGGTTATTGGAAGTACCGTGGGGTTTTGCTTTCCATCATGAGATGTAGGTGAGCCAGCAATTCTGTCTTCGTTCCCTGTTGTTGGTCTAAGTGGACAATTTGTAGACGTGCTTGAGGATATGAAAAAAGTATTTGTTGTAGAGAATGTGACCTCCTACAGATCCAGTCAGCTACTTTCTTACAGTAAGAAATAAACATGATTTCTCTCTGGAAGCGTACTTCATAAAACATTTGCTAAGTCTTAATGAAATAGAAACAAGCCTTAACAAAAACAACCCATTTTCTAAAAAGAGAAGGAAGAGAGGATTTGATTAACTGTATGTTGCGCTTGCAGGTGGGTTGGCATTTATGATCCAACAAACAAAGCAGCTCTTCAATGAACGCAGGGAGTGGTATTGTACTGAAAACATCTAACAAATGCCTTTGCATATATGTTGCATACCAAAAAATGACACTTCCATTTTGTCCTCAAAAGTACATTATTTTATCACTAACACTTGAGGGAATGCATTTCTTCCGCATGATTTACGGTTTTCTTATGTGTTTATACTGGCCTGGAGTACCTTGTATAGGGATTTTGTATGGATCTGGTAAAGAATTAAGATTTGTCCTTGAATTCTAGTAAGTAGTGTATTTTAATAATTGACAGATGTCTGTTTGAACTCTTAGAAATTGAAAACCAAATTATGCTGTTTTTTTTCTTTTTGACAAGAAGCAGAATGTTACATAAAATTATTATTTTCAATTGTTTCTGTCACTATCCTTTCAATAATGTAAAAATTGCTGCCTCACAAACAGTAGGCCTTAAGGGTCTATTTCAGTACTATTGACATTTCACTGTTTTCTAATAAAAGTCCATTAAGGCTTACAATGAAATTTTTACTTCTGTGAGCAAACTGTTGGCTGGGGGGAAAAAAAAAAAAAAGAAATGGGTACAGTAGATATTTTTTCATGTGGTTTTCGTTGGATTCTCATTTCAGTGCTACAAGAGGAATTGTTTGACTTCAGATTTATTCAGATAAGAGCGATTTTGAATGAATGACTGCTGAGAGATTAAATCTGTCTCTAAAGACCTGTGTTCCTGGAACTTCGCAGCGCTCTTTGCATATAACTGAGATGCTGCGTTACTGCTTTCGGTGTTCTGTCTGGCCATACACTTATTCATCAAAAGTGCTCACTACAAATTTTGTGTAAAACTGACATTTTCTTTCAAAATGATCCAATTTCTAATTTCTAATCGTCACGATACCGGGTATTTATTGGAAAGGTGAAATTTCTGTAACCTCTTCAATTTTTTCACAGGTAAAAGAAGAGGAACAATCTGCCAATCACACCTTGATGATCCAAGAGACACTGCAGCAGGCGTCGGTGGAGCTGTCTGAGCAGCATCACCTGGTAGTGTCCTCAGATGAAGTGGAGGGAATCGAGACAGTGACTGTCTATACGCAGGGTGGAGAGGCTTCAGAATTCATAGTTTATGTTCAGGAAGCTCTGCAGCCTGTAGAAGAACAAACTGTGGAACAATCGGTGCAGGAGCTCTAGAGAACTGTGATCAAAGGAGATGGATACTTGATTTGCCAAAGCCAAAAGTTTGGGTTTTTTCTTCCCTAGCCAAAAGCAAGCAAGCTGACAAATTTTCAGTTGATTTGTGAAACAAAACCTTGTTACTAGGTAGTGGTCTGACTGATTGTATCAGTGACCTAAACATACTATGTACAAAACCTCCTCAGACTTTTTTTTTTTCCTAAAAAATGTGCATTTTTTGAGGAAAAAAGTATTCTTCCCTTTCTTAGAAGATCTCTCACTTGATTCCTGTAAATCCCCACAAATATTGTCTGTTCAAAACCATGTTACGCCATAATAGTAAAACATCTGTAAAGGTAGCTAGAATGTCGAGAAGAGTCCATACATCCTGTTTCATACATACCTAATATGTGCTTGACTTGACTGGAAGCAGGGTTCTTTTTTCTTTAAATTAGAAGGGCTTATTTCTGAGTACATGCTTAGAATGTACTCATGTTTCTGGAACATGCTTAGAGTGTACTCAAGCTGGAACATAGGAAGTTCAAGCTGGAACATAGGAAGTTCCACTCAAATATGAGAAAAAACTTCTTTACAGTGAGGGTGACGGAGCACTGGAACAGGCTGCCCACAGGGGTCATGGAGTCCCCTTCTCTGGAGATCTTCAAGACCTGCCTGGATGCAGTCCTGAGTAATGTGCTCTGGGCAATCCTGCTTTAGCAGGGGAGTTGGACCAGATGATCTCTAGAGGTCCCTTCCAACTCTGACAATTCCGTGATTCCGTGAATGCGTTTGGCAAGTTGTGGATCTAATCCAAACAAAGGCTCAAGACTTTAATTAGTAACATACCACAGATGGACTGTCGTTTGTTCTTGTGAGATGATCCTTTGAGTCGGGGAGGTTTTTAAAGCCATATTTGATAATTCTGGGTACCAGTAGGATGACTGTTACTTAGAAAACTGAATAATGATAACTCTTTCTATCCCACTGGATAAATAAATACCTGTCCAGTACCATATGATGAAACCAAATCTGTCAAATCAATGAAATATTATTTTGTTTTTAAGAAAAAAAAAAATTCAAATTATTTGTAAATGCTATAGAAGATATATGTTCATATGTTTTAAACAGACATGCTTGTAAATATGATTGTCTGAAAGCACTTGTACAAAAAGCGTAAGTAAATATTGACAAGAATCTAGTTATTCTTAATTATGCATGTATATAGTTCCAGATTTTTCTTCATGAATCTTGAATCGTTTCTGATTTAATATTTTTAAATTTGAGCTATAAAAGTTATTAATTAATAACAAAATTGTCATGTTTTTTCCTAATGCTCTAATTTCATACGTGTTGTCTTCCCTTTCACAGATAAGTAAAAAAAATGCTGTTTTGCACTGAATCTGACAAATTATTCCTCCAGTGAGTAGTCTCTAATCAAGAAAGTAGCATAATGAAGCCTAGGCGGACTTTTCTTTGTGATAGAACTTATTTCTGGGTGTCCTGGGTAGAAAAGTGGGAAAAAGCTTTTAAATAAGATACAATGTAGTGAGTTGTTTGCCTCTTCTGAGTCTGCTGGGTTCTGTTAATGATGCGCAAAATCCGCGTGCGAACATTTAGTGGTAGCTTCTCCCTTAACTGTGGTGACAGGGAATTTAAATTTAAATTGAACTGAGCATGGTTTGGGCTTGGTGGCAGCTAGGTTTCCTCGGGTTTAATGTTGAAAGTGCACAGGAAGTCCCAGGGATGTCACATTTGTAGGATGGAGACCTTTGTGCCGTTTGGTGTAACTGGAGCTTGTCACAAAAGTCAGTGTTCATTTCTTATATCTTCAGTGAACTTGACTAGAATGAGCCATGAAGTAGTTTGATAACATTTACGAGATAGAAACTGATGCACAAAATGTATCAACTTGATTAATCTGCATAAGAAACTTTATTTTCGTAATTACTGGTTAAAATTCAGTGTTGATTCACAAGAATAATGTGTTCTATTAGCTAAAAGAGAAGAGAGCAGTCTCAAAAAGTTTTCTTAGAGTTTATTGAAATATTCACAGCCCGCTTGCTGTTAGGACCACGTTTGGAAGAGCATCATGATCATGTGTGGTAACAGCAATGTTCTTAATGTAAACCCTTTCTGAATTAGTTCAAGGA
>VXAK01011528.1:0-73711 GCA_013399435.1 Arenaria interpres | reverse complement strand
TTTTTTTTTTTTTTTCCTGCTGAGTTCAACTGGCTCCATATCAGCCTACAACTCCTTAGAAACCAAGACGGGAAGAAGTTGGAGCTAAGGATTACTGAAAACGTTCTTTGCCCTTTCTCCTCTCTCTCTGTGGCATTTGGTTTACCTAAGTTGACCAAGTGATTGGTGCTAAGTGCCCGTGTGTACAGTGATCAATGATGTTTAAGGATTTAACCAGAGGAGAACAGGCAGGGCTTAGTGTGACAGAAAAACATGAAATGATGGAATGTCATTGAGCAAAAGAAATATTAGGCCAAATAATGGTATTAAGATATACTGTTGGGGAGAACTATTCACTTGAAAGACAGTACCTGAAATAGTAGAAGCTGCATTTCTTGAGTTTGAGAAGCTCAATTTCTTTGAGTTTTCTATTATTGTGGTGATTAAAATACAGCCAGAGATTAGGACTGAGCCTGGTGGGAAGACCAGGGCAGCTCCCTCAAAGGATTCTCCTACACCTCAGCTTTCTGGGGGTTTAATAATAAAGGAGAACAAAATGACATAGGACTTTTTTTATATTCAGAGCCACACCTAACAAGGATGCTTGTCAGAACTTACTCTGAAGGAATTGATGGGATGGGCAATGATGGGATGTTAAATAAAAGCAAAATTGTCACTTATATTTTCTTATTCTTATGTCACTTACTCTTAATGAAAAGTCCAGTGCAAGACTTGAAGTGAATAGTGGTTGCCAGTAAAATACAAACCACGAAATAAACATCTCTGACAGTGCTATAAATGACCTTTTTATTCCCTTTAAAAATATTTTTTACAGTCTGGTTTGCTAAAAGTGGATGAAGAGGGAGATTACAGTCAATACATTGCACAGAGCTCTGGTGATATTTTTTTTAATGCTGTAAATTTTTCTGAAAAGCTGGAAATAACTTTATTATCAGCCTAGGTAAATTAAAAGGGATCAAAAGGTCTTCAGTGTTTTGGAATGAAATCAAATAGTTAATGGGAATTTATAAAACAAGCTTTGTTATGTTTTTTTGTTCAGTTCAAGGAACGTTATCTTCTGGAAAATAAGGGATCATTTTGTGTTGTGCACCCAAATGAAATACACTGTAAGTGTATTTTACAAGAACACATAAGATATATGAGAATGAGACCACAGGAGCTACCTCATTTGTAAAATTCTTTATGGGCTAGCAATGAATTAAAGGACAAGATACCTCAGAGAATTAAAGAGCTACTCAATGTTTTTACAGTTTGTTTTGGAAATGGTTCCCCTTTTTGATTAGCCTTGATAGCATTTATTTTGCCACTAACATTAGGAGTAAAAATACTTTCTGGGAGCTGAAAGCTGAATGGGTTTGGAGTATTAAAACAGAGAGTACAGAGTTTTTTGGTACTAGGTAGCTTTTTCAAATCCGTATTCAAGTGGTAGGAATCATATATTTCCTTCATCTAATGGTAACTCAACAAGATACGTTAGAAAAGGTCCAAGTCAAAAAATCACCATGTAATTGGGAATGAAGTAGTATATCAGTTTTTTACTGAAATAACATAACTTCAAACAGCCACGTGGAGCCTGAATTTAGGTCATCCTCAAAGTAGTTGAAAAATGCATTAGTAGATCAGTGGGGAAGTTTCTGTGGCTGTTGTGATGCACCTTTTCTTCTCTGAAAATATGATTCATTTTGGTGATGACAGAAATGTCAGATACTTGGCTTTTTACATTATTCTGTCTGAAAGTTAACATCCAGTACGGAAGTATTTTGTTTTAGAAACAACCAATCCAAGCTGCCAGAATTGGAATTTAAAAAAAGAAAAAAAAAAAGTGAAGAGAACATGTTGCTGATGAGAGCACTCTTCACCAGTGGGACTGGAGTCAGAGTGGGAAGTAAATAATCCCAGGGCAACTGTAGGAACTTCCGACTAGAAAAAGAACGGAAGATAAATTAAGAAACTTTTTGAGATCATGTTGCAGGTTTTCATCACATCACAAGCTCAGAACCTGTAATACCCACCCAAATTTCAAGAAAAAAAAATCACCTGATTTCACTTTGTGGCGTGTGTTGTCTCATTACAGCACGTGTCTGTTTGTGGCTCAACGGAAATAGGGTACATGAGGGATACTTAGGAATACCAGGAAATTACAATTATCTAATTGATGTAAAAAAGCCTGGATGATGTATCCACTGTCTTTAACTCCAGAGGGTTTTTGTGCAGACCTCTTACCCCTTCATCAAAGGTCAATCATTTTATCCAGCAAAACCAGCCATCCTTCATTTGCCACAATGTCAGCCTAGGCAGTGACGTTCTATTTAACATTTGGGTTTAGCTATTCAGGTTGTATTTTAAATCCTTAAATAATGAATTTCACGTGAAGCTTTGTCTATTTAGAGTGCACTCCCACTAGCGTGGAGCTGCTTTCCATTTCTCTTTGGGTGATGCCGGTACCTTGGGTGTTGACTTGAACTCCAGGGCAAGAGCTTTTTACTGCAAATCATAGTATTTGCAAGTTCTTCGGGCAGAACTGTGCTATTTTGTGATGTCATAAAGAAGCTGGGGGACGGTAACAATTGAAACTACCAAAATTATTTACTGAAGTGGTAGACAAATGTCCACTTTTGTATCTAGAGGTGTTCGCTAAAGACAGTGTGGCCTCAGGTGCTGTTCTCTTCCATTTGCTAGAGGTTACTCAATAGCTTTGCCAGCAGGAAAGGTCACGTTAGGAGCTCTCTCATCCACTGCAAGGAAACAGGAACATTAACTTAGTCCCATACACGTCTCTTGAAGCACATTGGAGAGTTTCATCTGAGCCTTCTGCCCACAGAGCTATGGGGCAACCTCAAGGAGGTGGTTGATCATGAGCCTTCGGGGATTTCACTCATCAACCAGTATGACTGTGGAAAAGGGTACAGTGGTGACCAGATAAAACTCTTTACACTGGTATAGCTAAGGCTGGGAATATCATGGGAATATCATGTTTTAATTTTGCATTATTTTAATGTGTTTCTTATTTAGAATAATTTCCCATTTGTCTGAATAGAGTATTTTTCTCCTGGCAAAACGCCTTTGCTAACATAATAGCATCTGCATCAGAAATGTGACCCGCTAGAGTTCCCTCTCTCTCTTAGGCTGTGATTTTAACAAAAACCAAAACAAAGCCATAGACAAAGCTGTAGATGGTGTACTTTAGCCAGTCTCAGTGCTTTAATTTTCCTGGGTCAGAAAGGGAAAAAAAACAACCAAACCAAATTAGCTGACAGAAAATGTAAATTTGTATGTACTTTAGCAGAAAATAAGTAACAGAGGGCCTGCCACAGTGGTTGTGTTGTACTTTTTAGTGATTAGTCTAATACTATTTTTATTTTATTGAAACTACATCAGAACTTTCATTTTCCCCGTGTGATGCATTTAACTACAGAGCTTCTCCAGAGCCTTGTCAGAGTGAGGGAGACAAAGGAAGCAGCAATAATGTTAGACTTTCGTGCAAAGAGGCAAGATGTTCCTTTTTCCTAAACCTAATATTTATTTAATCATACTTAAAACAAGGAGTCAGGCTGAAATCTGTTCCTGATGTTCTGTACTAAGCAAGGTGCACTATGTGCAAAGTTTACTAGTTTGGGGTTTGTTGTTTTTTTTTTTTGTCGAGGTTTTTTTAACCATCACCTTAAAAACTGTTACAGCAGGAAGCGAAGTGCAACGCAAGATCTGGTATGAATTGATAAAATGGAAATATATTACTATGTCTTATATTTTGGTGTTTATATGGGCCTATTTATTTTGCTATTACCTTGTACTAGAGCAGAATTTAGTCACTGGTTGATCGTGTGGCAGATGCTATAAAGTCACATAAAAAATCCTTGCTGCCAACATCTTACTCTTCAAGTAGGCTGGATTGATACGAGTTCTTAAAATACAGGTTTTCCCTATCTGTAAATGGAGAACTCGAGTAGGGGGCAGCTGTAAATCTGTGGCAGAGCCCTGAGAAGCCAGATGTCCTTGTCTTTGTCTTTCCTCTTGAGACACAAAACAGGAGGAAGCTGCAGAAAAGCCTACAGGCAGGTGGAGGGAAGCGTACGTGGAACCTCTCCTGGAAGAAAGCTTTTCTCACAGCTAAAGGGGGTTTACCTGGAATCCCTCACCACAGGCTTTGTCGAGTGCAGTGTCTTTAGCAGTGCAGCATGGAGACAGCGCCAGGTACAGCTCCACGGGTCTGCAGCTCTGGGAACACTTGAGAGCTTGGAGCTTTTTGAAGTCTGATAACATGTCCGTGGTAGGGGGAGTGGAAGACGAAAGGACAGGTACTGGCTGAAGGATGGCAGCCTGCTTTCAATTGTCATGCTGTTTTTCAGGCAGTTACATTTTTGGGTAGTATTCTCAGCATGGGAATCTAAGTGGGATCAACTTTCAACATCTGTAGATGCGTAAAATGAGTGTGTTTTCTCATGTGGCTACTGGCTTGCCTCTAGTGGTAGACGTTAGTAGATAACCAAGGTAGGACGGTAACACCAAGACAAGCGTAAACACAGCTTGCAGTAACACCTGTAAGGGATATTCTTGAAAAGCCCAAGTTTGTAGTGTTGCCAAAGAGAAGTATTTCTATCTTGATTTAACAATATTAACGTGTTTAGCCAAAACATTCTGTGTTTTGACTATGCTCTGTGTAAGCCACCAGGACTTTGTTGCCTCTGCTCACCCCTCAAAGCAGTGAAAGCATGTTGTCTTCAGGGGTTTGTTGTGATTTTTACTTTCTTCTCTCTTTTCACAGCCTAGTTCACCAGCTGTTACTGCCTGTATTTTATGCTTAAGTTTGACTCACAAAGACTTCAGGGCATTGAGTGCTGTGAGGCATCAATAAGGTTTCTACGCTAGATGTCAGAACGTCCTACATCACAGCTCAGCATAAAGCCAGATTGTCATTTAATTGCATATTTCCCAGTTGAGCCAAGATCTGTCTGAATTGGACATTCATGCTCATTCCCTCGTGCTATATATTCAGAAGAATATGCCTTGCCACTTTTGAGATCTCTTGCTGCTCTTTTGTTGTGCTGAATGCTTAGGTTGGTCCATTTTTCAACCCATGTTCGACGCAGTTTGCTTTATTTTAAGAGGATTCTGTGAATCAAAGTTATTTCACTTGTTCTGAGACAATAGATCCTGCTTATAAAACAGAAGGCGCTAAGGCTTGGATACTGTGTGATTTACTGCAAGCCCAAATCATTTCACTGAGGCTGACACCACAAGGGTATATGAAATTGCATTTAAATCACCCTCCCAGTGATTTAGAAGGACTAGTTAAATACCTGATTTAGAAACTAATAATTGAGCCGATGTCAGCTGGCAATTATGCATGCAGTAATTGCATGTGTTAGGAGCATGTATCATGAAAATGGGAACCAATGGGATTATCCCAGTTCTCAGGAGGTTTTAGAGATTGAGAGGAACAGCTAGTGTGGTTAAAAACAAAATTAGCTACGCATATGTAGAGATTATAAAGCACAGGCACGCAAACAATGGAACTAATTCCCCAGTGCCAAAGAGCTCGGGAGCTCATCGTCTCTGAGTGAGCATCCAACTGGGCGGCGGGTTGAGTTGGGATCTGGGCAGGAATTGCTGCCCTCCTGACACACAGGTGGCCGGGCGACGCGTGCGATATATGGAATATGAGATGAAGCAGCTGTAAAAATAGATGCCAGACTCTTTCTTGGTGTCTAAAGGTCAAGTTTTATTTGCATAAAGCAGAGCATTGCAACTTTGCGATGATTTTGGTTTTATGGTGTTATAGGCAGGGGGTGAGTGCCAAAGAAGTCAGTCCAGAAAAAGAGGTAGTTTCGAACTTCCACCGGTAGCATGTGTGTTTTCTTAGCAGAATTGCACAGCTGGTAATAAAGCACTCCTCCCTAGATGTAACGCTCTCTCACATTCAGTTACACAAAACTTCCAAAGCTGTCTATAATAAGGGTGTCTGCTGACTGCAAAGTGTCCCAGTCCTTCTGGGTTCTTCTTGCCATCCTTCTTTGTCATTTGTAGGATAAAAATAGTAGAGGTTAAAGCAGTATCGTTCATTAGCTAGTGGTAGGTAGCGACAAGTTAAATAAGGATGCAATTCCTTTTTTGATTGAAAATGGATTTTTAGTAATCTTAAAAAGGAAATTCATAGGATGATGTTCTTGAAGATTGCACAGAGCCAGATGTCCAGGGCTGGTCATCAGAAGTGTACCTTATGTGCCCTCTGAAGTTTTTGAATATCATGAAGTTTTTGAAAGTCAAGCATTATGTAACACAACCTGGGCTTCCAGTCTTAGTTTTTGCTTTCTTAACATTGAGTATCAGGAGTTCTTGCCTTATATCATGACTGGTGCAACAGTATGCTTAGTAACTGCGCCTAACAGAAAGCCAACTGAAAAACAAAGTATTTTGGAAGCTGGGATCAACATTGAAAATGTCATGGGTGTTTTGGAGACATTCTGGCCTCATTTCCCAGAAGGACCTTGAACCTTGATTGTAGGTAGCTTGTCTCCAATCCTGCCTCTGCCCTGCCTCTGTCTGCTGGGTGGACCACAGACCCGCTCTGTGTCTGCAGCAGTTCCTCCTGCCCGGTCTCCTGCTGTTCTTCTCTGCCTTCCCTGGATGAAGCCTGCACCTGATTCATCGCCTTGCTCCATCTGGGATTCCTGATGGACCCTGCTACAACCATCCACCTCTGGCCGTACAGTTCTAGGTCTGACTGACCTAGAACCTAAAGCAGTTGGACCCTCGTGCATGATGGGCTTGGGAATGCCACTGGAATCGAAATCTTTGGGAATAATTAGCTCAACCATTTAAGCATGTTTAATGCCCTCTGTGGCCTTTATGTAGCTGCAAAGCACAAATACAAACTGAAGCAAGTAACATCTATCCCAGCTTCATTATGTAGATTTGTAAGTAGCTTGAACATTGTTTTAAAAAGTGTAAACTCTTTAAATTTTCATTGTAAAACTAGAACTTTAATTCGAAATCCCAAATTAAGTTATTCGGTGTTAAAACGAAGCCTGGCAAATAAATTAATCAGTCCATTAAAAACTTCGAGAATTGGAAGACATCCTCCACTCTATCGATCTATGCTAAGGCCTGAGATGTCGCTGAAATTTTGAAAGGAAAATGTTGCCTTAATGCAAAGTAAACTACTCTATTTAATTTTTTTTTCTAATCTGCATATTAATTACTGTCACACAGCCGATGCAGTGGGCTGCAGCTACATTCATCCCCTTTAAATCAGTTTAATCCTTTGCAAGCTTGCAAAAGTAATTATTCTGCATTTCCATCTAACACTGTGTAATAGAAACTTCAATCTGTTCAGCTCCTGCTCCAGACCCTTGGTGACCTTTTTGCTCATACACCATCAACGCCGACTGCAATTAATTGCTTCTCTCCTTGGGAACCTTCTTGCATTGATCTACTCTTCATAAAAGACGGTAAACTCTCACCTGCTGGATTACCCTTTCAATAATATCTCTCCCTCTCGTTTTCACTTTTATAAATGCCAATATTTGGGTCATGCGTTTCCTGGCACGGCTTTCTCGTCCAGCATGTAGACCATATTGCCATTAATTTCTGGTAGCGCTCCCTGACCTTGGCCAGCCCGGAGTCCTGCAGCTTCTCTGCATCTGCTCCCCGTGTTACGTTTCTGCCTTGGCAACGATACATCCTGAGCTGCTTAATTTGTCCTTTGGCCAAGTTCGGCTGCTTTATCAGCCTGATTTAATTGACCATCTCGTGAACCTGAGGTGTGAGCCGTTTGCTCTGACTGGGGGGGCAGCGTATTACAGTGAATAGAGCCACTTCATGGTGGCGAGGCAGCAAATCTATTCATGTGGCAGAGATCTCTCTTAAAAGGCTTGAATTCCATTCTAATTCGGGGTTATACAGTCCACAGAAAATTGTAGTAAATCACTTCTTCGTGGATTTGGGTTTCAGATTCTCCCATTTATTCCCTACCTCTTTTGCAAAATTCGTTTCCAATTCAGAGCTCATTGAGCCTGAGCTTTTCTTCGGTGACCATCATTAACACAATGATCACTCTTTCATGAGCATTGCTATTATCTTACCTACCTTCCAGAAGCATTAAGAGAAAACAGCACAGACGTCACTTGATGTCAAAGATATATATTTTTGCATGATGTTCAGATGAACTGAATGACTTGCAGAGCTGTGGCTGTTTCTAACAAGTGGCCCAGAATAATTGGAATTATCATTACAACATGCTTTTAGCCTTTCTTTTGGGTACAGGTAACAGTTTATTGCAATCATTCGATGTCGCTAAACAAGGTATCAAAAATACGTAGCTCTATAAAACGGGGCCAATCTTTTCAGCCTTCACAAGTGATTCAGAGATTAGTCCACCTACAGTTTTTCTTGCATCACTTAGTATGTTATTTTTATGTGTGTGTTTAATCTTTTTATATAATCCTAGTTCCTTTTTAATCTTTCAAGGACGGATAATTACAACTGTTTGAACCTACATGGAATCTCAGCCACGTTGAGAGCAGCGGGGATCCAGAGGTAACGCAGGAAGGTGAGCAGGATGGAGCTTCTTGCAACTGCTATTTTTAGATATATGCATATTCTTAACAAACAGATACCATTTTATTATACATAATGAAATTAAAGAGCAATGATAATCATTTACTTAACATTATTAAGTATTTCTGCAGCTCTAGGAACTGAAACCTCAATTGGGGTCCTTATCAGTAGGTGCTTCCTACACACCCGAGAAATTACAGTCCCCATCCACCAGTCTGCAAGTTGAATTCTGAGGTATTTTCATTGCCCAGTAAACTATTTTACCTGTACAGTATTGTGCCAAAACTGATCAAACTGTTACTGCACTGCAAATAAAAGACCTAGCGTCTTGGCAATGTGAGAATGATGCAGAGGTGATGATCCTCAGCTGCCCACGCTGTCACACTCTCCCCATGGTCTTTGCCTTGTGAAGCAGCTGCTGAACTTCTCATTTGCATTCTGATAATATGAGATAATCCCAGATCACGCTGCTGTTGTGTGTCGGGTTCAGTTCTTGCTCCAGGAGCAGCTGAGCTGTTTGTACAGCAGGAGAGGGAGCCCTTATGGGAGGTAGTATCAGCAGCTGCTGCAGCCGCCTGGGCACGCTGCCTCTTCACCGGTCAGAGCCTTACAAGTCTGAAAATGAAAATTTGGCCCCAAGTGGACAAGATAAAAGGAAAAGAAATATTGATCTCCCGACACAGTCACTGTTGGATCGGTTCATTACTCCCTGAGCTCAAAAAGAGTTTTGTTGACAATTCGGAGGCCAAACTCAGTGCACGTTCCCACCATGGGACTGGAAGACAGAGCAGTCTAGATGAATATGGCAAAATGTGACATAAAATCAAATTTTCAAACACTCAAGCAATAGGTTTCATTCTGTATAAAGGACAAACCCATCTGGCGGCTGCTGATGATTCAAAATGTCAAAGATTACATGTTAATTGACTCTCTAGCAAGAAGTTGCTTATTACCTTTCAGTGAAGTCTGTGTGCAAGATGAATTGAGCTTTGAGAAACGTGTGGAACAGCCGTGGAAGTACTCTAATGGGGAAAAAAACATCATGTGCAAAGAACATCAAAAGTCTGACCCTGTTTGCTGTTCTGCATCACTCTTTCTCCCTTTCTAGTTTCTAATACTTCCAGCCCCGCTGTGCAGCTTTTTAATTAACTGCTCTTATTTTACAAAAATGGTGGGGGTAATGCTGCCCCAACCTCCTGTCACTGGGTGTATAGATTGGAAAAAATGGTTTCTAGTCACAAACATGAGATGGAGAAGTAACAAAGGAATAGAAAGAAAAAACTAACCCTGCTTTCTAAACCGTCAGGTCCCTCTGATTCTGATCCAAAATCCAGTGAAAGAAAGGAGATCCTTTTTCCATTGGCTTCTTCTCTTCTTTGGAGAGAGCGCTCTGTTCCAACAAGTGCCAGCTGTTCTTCTTTAGTGATTGTAATTGGTAACAGCGCTGCTGTAGCTAAGGATAAAGGAAGCAGCATTCAATGTCTCCATGGGAAAAAAGAATGCCCTCGTAACATCTTGTCCCCTGTGTTCATAATAGCAACATGTAGTGAACGTTTGCCGAGGGTATGATGGTTGAATGCTGGATGTGCTCCATTAAGGCCCCGCAGCCTGCTCCGAGGGCTTGGTGGATTGAATAGGCTGGTACTGGCATCTCTAGCTATGATGACTTAATCCTTGTTTTGCACTTGCCTGCATCCATTTATTTGGGAACATCAAAGTGCTGGAAATTAGGAAACTCATTAAGGCTCCCAGACCCTTCCTGGAATCAGCATCCTGAACAGGTGCTGAGATGCTCTATAATGGATATTGCACATTAAGTGAATAGAGCAATTTTGTCTGAATGCATCGAGCGTGTGCCCCCCCCGCCCCACGTTGCAGGCAGGGAGGGAGAGGGGCTGCAAGTTGCTCTCAGGGTCCGAGGGAGCTCCAGAACATTTTGCGCTGCTTGTCACAAACAAACCCACCGCTTCCAAGCCTCTGAGGGAGGAGGCAGGATTCTTCTCTTTACGAGACTCTGCAAAGAAGTTTGTGATGCTTCAGCAGAGGAGTTGGGCAGGCGGCATGTCCTGTGTGCACCAACCTTACCGGGGGCTACAGGAGAGGTGGGGAGGGACTCTGAGAGTGAGTGTAGTGATAGGATGAGGGGTAATGGTTTTAAACTGAAAAAGAGGAGTTTTAGGTTGGATATTAGGAAGAAATTCTTTCCTGTGAGGGTGGTGAGGCACTGGAACAGGTTGCCCAGAGAAGCTGTGGGTGCCCCATCCCTGGAGGTATTCAAGGCCAGGCTGGATGGGGCTTTGAGCAACCTGCTCTGGTGGGAGGTGTCCCTGCCCATGGCAGGCAGGAACTCGATGATCCTTAAGTTCTCTTCCAACCCAAACCATTTTATGATTCTATCCTGGACAGGTTTAGGGAAGGCTCCAGCAGTCCTGGGGGTTACAGCGCACCCTGCCAGCTCAGGCTCAAAAGCTAATTAGGGGAAATTTATAGTTCTTTGCATCCATGGTCTTTTATTGTCCGTCCTAAAATCTGGCATTGCCTCCTTCTGTTTTTGCTAAAAGAAGAGAGGCTTTTCCCCCCCACCCCAGCCCCCTGGAGACACCATTATCATACAAGCTTTAGCTGGGTGCTGAGCCCAAAGCGGCATTTAAAGTCCATGCTTTCTGAAGCGCAGTCAATCCAGATATGTAACCGGCGGAAAAGCCACCGGGAGCAGCAGCAGACGTGTACATCACCGGGCGTCATTAACATACAGCTTCTTCTTCGGGGGACAAGAGTGCAGACCGCACACCGAAAAGTGGCAGATTTCTGTTATCGGAGGGTGAAGGGAATGACAGGGCACGCCAGCATTTGTCACAGCCATCTCAGGGATTGAATGACAAAGGAAGGAGAGCGACGTGTCTCTCCGGCAGATAGTTAGAGATAGTAGCACGGAGTCAGAGCCACCGTTGTCACTCAGCCATTGTGAAACGCGACAAAGAAGCGCGCGCGGCTGCCCTGCCGTTTAGAAGCAGCATGAATTATTAATGGTGCACTTGTTAAAGTGAAGTTACCAAAGGAAAAAAATAAAAAGGGGGTGGAAGAAAGAAGCCAGCATGCTCTGCTGCAAATACAGCGATAACAATTCCCTCCCCTCTCCTTCCCTCGTTTTTTAATCAGAAGATGGAGCATTCTGGGTTGGTTGCTTCTATTTTCATTTAATAAGCGAGTGGGGTTGGGGTGACACAGCCTGGGTTCTGAACAGATTCTACACGTTTTTTCCCCAGTTAATATTTTCGGTCTCTTTCTCCCTTTACAAAACCCTCTATATAAAATTCTGAACGCAAGCGTTAAAGTTTCTCTCCCCCCAAGCCCCTTCCAATATTGTAAGTTTTCTCTTTTTTTTTTTTTAATTTTTTCCCCTGAAAAGTTTGTCACCTTGTGCAAAGTGGCAAGATGGGGTCTACTCTGTTGTTAAATTTTTAGTGGAATACCAATTTTTCTCCGCACAAAGTATGGGAGTTTGCAAGTCATGAATTGCATTTTAAAGTTTAATCGCTGCCAGCCTGTTGTCCAGAGAAATTTCTCCTTCGGTGCTCAAACTGAAAGGCAGCTGTGTAGACAGGCAGTAAATAACAAACTTGAGATGATTGGCGTTAGTGTTTTTAAAGGAATCAAGAACTTATAACCTATTATGTTGTAGGGGTGCTCTTCTAAATCCCGGCTGCAGGATTTCTTTGAATTAGCGATGGGCTTGTGCTCGCCTTTAATTTTTTCTCAAGTGCTCTTTGCTCCCTTCCTTCTATTTCACCCTCACAAAGACACGCGTCTTGGGTCTGACAGCCTGAAAACATTCTTGAGGGGGTAAAATTAGCCCCTTTTTTCACCTCCTTTGTGTGTGAGATGTGCTTGTAATGCTGGAGATGATGTGTAACTGCGCTGACGGGGAAAGGGAAGTTCTGAGTCATCATTTCCATAAATGCGGTTTGTAGGACACCAGGGGGACCCTTCTGGGCGTGAGCCCATGCTCTGCTGGGTCGAGGGAAACGCTCTGTGTGTCTGTCTTCCAGTTCATGCTGGTTTTCTGTCAAGTGTTTGTTTGTTCCTGGCCCTCTCTAATCCTGAGCTTAGAAAATACCTTGTGTATCCCATCTCCTCCCAGCTCCTGCGCTGTGCAGCCATAGAAAGGCAGCTGAGCAGCCCATCCGCAATGTAACAAAACGTGAGAAAACCAGAAAAGGGCATCGGCAGCGCTGTTGGAGATCACAGTGAATCCCTGGATGCGGTGTTTTGTTATTAAGTTCATGCTCTATAGTCATTCTGTGGGGTTGTTTTACGGGGCTCTGAATACTTTCCCTTAGGAGCAGCAAGGATAAATTTCACACTGGTTTAAGGAAGGGCTGTGATAAATCTGTGTGAGGTTAAATGTGATATAAATATCTGTGTTAACAAAAGAGCAGCTGGCAGCGGCTTTAGCTTGCAGGGTGAGAAATGGCCTCAAGTTGTACCAAGGGAGGTTTAGATTGGGTATTAGGAAAAATTTCTGCACCAAAAGGGTTATCAAGCACTGGCACAGGCAGCCCAGGGAAGTGGTGGAATTGCCACCCCTGGAGGTATTTAAAAGATGGGTAGACACGGTGCTGAGGGACATGGTTTAGTGATGGCTTTGTCAGTGTTAGATTGACGGGTGGACTCGATGATCTGAAAGGTCCCTTCCAACCGAGACAATTCCGTGATTCTATGAGTGAGATACACGTGGTCTGGCAGCAGCATGAGCAATCTGTGTGGGAGGAGATGATGTCCTGTAGCCCTCCCACCACTGGTCCCCAGGACTGGAAGTCGAGGAGGAGTGGACCCTCGGGCATGGGATATTGCCTGGGTGGGTTTATGGGCAGATAGATAAACAGAGGATTTGTTTTTATGGCATTGCCTGGCACCTTCCAGCAGCGTTATGTACAAACATGTTTTTAAAGGAAAAATAAAATCCTCACCTCCCACAAGAAGTGAATAGAAATACGTCTTCTGCTACTGCAATGCTGCCTATAACATAAATAGAGCTTCACGCTCATCCAAAAGCTCTTTCACAGCTATTTAAACAGACACGATAAGCTATTCTCAGTAGTACATAACAAACGTTTCTTTGCATGATTCTGACTGACAAACAAGTGAAAATGAATGTACACTCCAGCCAACTATGGAAAAAAGCCTGAAACTTTTTCATTTTTTCAGTTTAGTTTCATTGCACCACATTTCCAGATGTCATTTTGAGATACCGATGCAGTCCTGCATCCCTGCTCGTGACACTAAGGGTCGTGGGTTTGTTTAAGACTGGAAGAGCAGAGAGGACCTCAGCCCAGCCATTTCCTGAGGCCTGGGTAACCCCTGCTCTGCACAGGCTGAGCAGTTGTGTTTTCTGATTGTACGGGATGCTTTATGCATGAAATACTGTGAGAAACAGAAAGCAATTTTCCTTTCAAAATGTTGGCACTATTACATCCAGCTGAGACGTGGTTGCACAGGAACATACGAAAATGAAAACTTACTTAGAAAGACAAGAAGGGACTTAAACTAAATTCCTAGGCTCAGGAATTTACAGAATTTTCCAAATTATTCTGCCTCATCCATCTCTACTCACTGGCCCAGTGACTGGGACATCAGTGTGACTAGAGAGATCATCTCTGTAACTAAATATGACAAAAGGGCTTTCTAACAGTGTAGTAAGTAAAAGTCATTCTCTGGGGGGAAGATGAAGGGGTGACTCATTTACCTTGTTTTATAGAGTTGTCTTCCAATAATAATTTCCTTACAATTTACCCTGTCGGAAAGGTACTGTGCACAGGGGAGTCTTGAATCTCTTTACCTCTGCCATCAACAATACATAAAAAAGGAAAGGGGTGGGGGGCAGCCTATAATAACAAATCTTTTACTCGTAACAACTTTCATGTAGAGCTTGCAAAGAGGTGTCTCTGTGATATGACAGCCCGCTTCAGCAGTTCGAGGTGGTATATTGGTAGCAGGACAGAAGCAGACCAGTCCCTCAGCACTGGGCAAGCTGCCGTCTGCTCTTGGTGCAGGCAACATTGGCCAATTTGCACTTTAATCTGAAAATATAAATTAGATTCTTACACAAGCCGGATCAAAACTTTACATTAGTGTATTCTTTGGCTCTTGGCTTTGAGTGCTGTAGATGGGAAAGCTCACCAGTAGTATATCCCCAACTCCTTAGCCTTGTCATCCAACGTATAAATATATACCTGTAAGAATGCTGTGAGTTGTTCTTTCCCTCCTCCAAGGCACTTAGTCCCTGTATGACACGTGTAGAAGAAAAATCAAATGTTATTGTTCCTGCCTGAGACAGCATCATTGAGATTCACAGCAATGACAGTATCTGAAAGAGCTTTGTTTTCTGTTACCTAGTCGTGGCTGCTGCTATTTCAAATGAACCAGAACTACTTTTGGGTTTCATCCTTCTAAGTTATCACGCTTTCCCCTGCTGGGCTGAATGTAGCAAAAACTCCATCAAGAAACTGGCGAAACTTTGACACGAAGCTTTTAAAGAGAATGCTTAAGGAGATGAGCACATACACCAGACGCACCCAGGGCCATCTCCTCCTTCAGGCTTTATTCTTAAGGTAATTTATCTGCGGTTTCTCAACAGGTTTCCTGTCGTCCTTTCGTGAAGTGATTGGGATAGTCAAGCTTCTTGTTTTGTGCCTGAGTGAAGACTAGTGGTTTCACCTAGGTGGAATGCTTGTCACCTTCTGAAAATCAGAGCATAGCCCAGCTAGATTGGGCTTTTGCAAAAACCTGCTATTTTGGAAAAAAAAAAAAGCTTTCTTAATATATATAAATCGGTGAGTATCACTGTCTGAGTGCTGCCAAGTGTATCTTTTCTTTTCTAAAAAAAAGTTATTTTTCTTGAGTAACTTGACCTTCTCATAAATTAAGGAAATGTGTTTATCAGGTCAAGTTTTCCATTCGGACTTGACCAACATTCTGCCTGTTTTTACTAGCAGTGTATTTGACCTCTTGCCCTTAATTTAAAGAAGGTATTCTGCTTACAGAGACATTTATCTAACAGGGACCTGTAAGGGAAGAAAAAATTTGGTTTACAGATGGCTTGATTCCCTCAAGGTACGCGAATCAATCACGTAAATCGTAGAGTGTCCTACACTTCAGCTTCAATCAATAGGGGATTAAAACTCTAGATTCAGTGTGGGGAAGATAAATGCCCATACTGATGCTATTAATAACACCTGGGATTACTAGAACTGTACAGACGCTTTAAAAATCTCACTTTTTGGTGCTTTTGTGTCTTGTTTGGTGTTTCCACTGTTCCTCTCTGTTAGGAGAGTGAGAACAGAGGACGAACTTTGACTTCTCCTAACCCTCTGCCAGGCATTGCGAAAAAGGTTTATTTCCTGCGACTCGGTACCCTCTGTGCTGTGTCTGGCTTCGCCTGGCTGCAGCAGAATATTAACGTGAAAGTAACTCGTGAGCAAAATTAAGAAGGACCTAGTTTAACACAGATTTTTTAGAGGGTCTCTACCATGCTGGTCATTGTTCTGCCACATTCTCCCTACGTTGCACTGGCCAAATCACTTAGGTAAAAGTCACCCATGGTCCCATGTGTGTAACATCCCCAATTTCAAAGCAGGTATTTCCACAGGGTAACTCAGGATGTATTAGTACCACTGATTTGGCATACCTCTCCTTTGTCTCCAAGTTTCTGGTCCATCCCCAGCCTCACTAACTGCCCACTAGGTTTTTCTCCCTCTGCAGTGATTAATCTCTTTTAGAATAGTTTGAGATCCATTAAGATCTGTATAGCTGGGGGACAGGGCTCACTCTGGTGCCTCCACAGAAAATCATCTCTGGGAGCAGGCTCCCTCTCCCAGGGGGTGAGCAATGTTCTGGTAGAAGACAAGGGTTTTTTTTTCACACTGACTGGGAGCAGCCTGGAGGCAAACAAGGGAAATACAAGGGCTTGATGCAGTGTGGCATGTTATGCTTGTTGTTCTGCTGTGCGGTCTGAGTATTTGGTCTTCTTGCAGAGATGATACCTATGTTGTGTCATCTCTGTTCAGATGAGTCAATGTTGTGTCTTGACTACCTTTCCCATAGCGTGTCCAGGGTCTGGGAGACCTCCATTCAATTCCTTCCCCAGGATGAGAAGACTCAAACTTGTATCCCCATCACTGGGTTATGGCATTGTCTGTAAAAGTCATTTGGTTCACAACAAAAGCCACCAAGCCACATGGGACAGCAAAGAGCAGGAAGCCTTACTTTGTGGAGTGGGAAGGTGACTGCATCCTGTTCCCTGCTACAGAGACTCTTTCAGTGTTTGATAGTGGACAGGACACTTCAGCCCATTTCACAGGCACTCCTTGGAAACACTAAATGGTCAGTCTCTCTTCTCCAACCTTTGTTTTTCATAGAGGGCTGGAGAGTCCTTTCCACAACTCGGAGCCTGATCAGTGTAACGACATTGTAAGATGGAAATGATGAACTCAGTATGTAAAAAACAGCCTATCTGTTGCCTACCCCAGTAATGATATTTTACTAATACTTCTGTCTCTAGAGCTGAATCTATAACTTCACTTGAGGCCGATACTGAACATTTTCTGCTTCTGATATATGAATTTAAAAAAGAGACAGAAGTAGGTGTCTATTTTTTAAGTGTGGAAAATACTGTTTAAAGAAAGGACCTTTCTTCATTGGGATTAAGATCTGCTGCCTTAGCATTTACTGCATCTTCTGACAGGCCTTTCCAGTCCTAGAAAAGCCAGATTTCCTTATATACATTTCTTGCTGGTCCACATCTATTATCACATATTTTGCTCTTTTGTATTTAGAAATTGGAGCTTAAATAATATATTTCTTCAGAAATGAAATTGGTAGAATATATTATGCCACATCAAACATGATTCCCATATCAGTGTGCTTTTGAGCTAATAAATCCATTGCAGTTGTTAGTGAGTTTTATAATGATCTCTTGTCTACTTTAGATGGTTGTCATTGATTTTGAAAAGTGCTTGATGTACATGAAATACGGTTTTGTAGATTGTGTGGTTTAAACTTGGGAGACTTCTGCTTTAATTTATTACAGCTCTCAAATGCTTTTGGCAAAGGAAGGAGCCTGCCTCATGTAGGTCTGAAACTAGATGCAATTAAGAGTGTTTTCCATCAGGAGGAGTCCATCCCCACTCTTTACATGATTGGTTTTGTATCATCATTTTCTGTGAAAACTGTTGGAGGGAATTATTTTCTGTCCTCACTGCAATCTCTCTTTGACTGCAAATCTTGTAAGTGAAGCTTTGTAGTAAATTTTGACTCACCAAAGATCAGCTTTAGCCAAGGCATCCTGGCAGACGATGAGCCAACCTGTTTGTAGACATCTCTGAGCACTATGGGCTTCACAATTCTCACAGGCAGTGTTCTCACCTGAACTGGCATCTTCTCACAGAAGCCACCCCACTAGACTCCTCACTACCCATTACAGGTGGGTTCACCTTGGAGAGCCACCAAACTCCCGCTTAGCCAGTCGCGCAGTCCAGGGCAGGGGCTGGGACAGCAGTTTGTGTCTCGGTCTGGGGTATCAGGGCTCTCCCAGTGCTCTTGTGCCTCTGGGCTCCTCTGTGTTGTGCAAATGAGGCTTTTATCATATAACCTAATATTATACCCTGGTCAAAACAATACCATGTTATTTTGTATAATCTAGGAAAGTGCACATTCTAGTCCTGGCAAAGGATGCCACACACCCTGTGTTTAATAAATTTGTCTGTCTTACCCTGTTTTACAGGACTGTTCACTTTGTGATAACCTCCAGTCTTCCTTAGCATTATCTTAGGCAAACAGTTCAACTGCAATCACATCTTCTGTGAGACCTGCTCTCACTACTGCGTCAGCAAAACCTTTATATGATTACAAATACTAATCAATGTCTACAGCAAGGTCTGCAGCTTCACATCTTCAGTAGGCTGCATGCTGCTTTTCACACATCCCAGGATCGTTTCTGCTTTTTCGCACACCAGGACATTGTTGACTCAGCTCCAACTTGTGACTCACTATATCCCCATCTCCTTTTCTGAATAGCTACTGCCTGGGGAGTTAGTCCATATTGTGTGTTTGTACAGTGGATTTTTCCTACCCTGCATGCTTTCATATTGAGTTTCACCCTGCATATTTCAGATGTCAAGATCATCTGAGAATTTGACCTTGTTCTCAAAGAGGCTCAGCAGTGCCTTCATGCCATTTGAAAATTCATTAACGACTCACTGTTAAACACTGAGCAGAAGGATGGCACCCCACCCGATGCATTTTTCCCAAATTGGCAACAAACTACTGGTTAAAGTCCAGACCAACAGTATGAACAATACTAGTGTGAAACCAGGTATGGTGTCCTACTTTTTTTTTGCACCTTCTATGCATGGTTTTGTCTAGAATGTGCTCTTTCTTATTTATAATGTAATATCTTGGAAAATAGTGTCAAAACCCCTGCCAATTAAAATGTATGACAGCCAAAACTTCTTTGCTGCCATGTGAACTTGTGTCTAGTTTTGGAAGGTAATTAGATAGGTTCAGTCATGATTTAATTCTTGGCATGTTGGTATTTTTCTTACCTAACTCCTCCTTATCTTCAGATTCTTACACACAGCTGATCTGATGATTTGATCCAGAAGTTCATGGTGGGTTTAAGCCAAGCTGAAAGGCCTGCATTTTTGCCAGGTTCTCTCTATTCCTTCTTTTCAGGACTGGGAATGCTTGTGACCTTCACAGTCTGTTGGTTGTTCATGTACCCTTTACAAATTCTCTCCGCTGACCACCAACAGGCCCCAGGGTTAATCTCATAAGGCCAAACTGTATTGACCATATAAAAGGCTAAATTGAATTGTTTAAACACAGAGTGGCATTTGGGATGCCTGAGCATGTCTAAGCATCTGCATGGTGTGAGGGATGTATGACATCTTTCTGTACCAGCAGCTGGTGGTGGGGTGAACATCTCACATAACTCCCTGGAGCTTTCTCTTTTCCATGCTGAACAGGCACAACTCTCTCAGCCTGCTCTCACAGGAGAGGAGTTCCAGCCCTCTGATCGTTTTTGTGGTCCTCCTCTGGACCAGCTCCAACAGGTCCATGTCAAGTCTGTCCTCTGGAAATGCAAATTCCCTTCCTTCTACGAGAATGAAAACCTATCATTTCATGATCACTGTGCCCAAGACGGCCTCCAACCATAGCATCATCCACAAGTCCTTTTCTCCTGGCAAACAAGAGGTCCAGGCACATTCTCTAGTTGGCTCATTCACCAGCTGTGTCAGGAAGTTATTTTCCACATACTCCTGGATCCCCCATGACTCTTACTCTCCACTACATTGAATTTCTCATAGATATCTGATAAGTCGAAGTCCTCCATGAGAACAAGGGCTCGTGGTTGTGACATTTCTCACAGCTACTAATAGAATATTTCATCTGCGTTTTCATCCTGGTTGGGTGGCCTATAACAAATTCCAGCCACGATATCTGCATCGTTGGCCTTTTCCCTGATTCTTAGCCATCAACACTCAACCTTTTCATCCCCATTGTCAAGCTCTAGACAGTCAAAACACTCTTTAGCACACAGGGCTACGCAACCACCTCTCCTTCCTTGCCTATCCCTTCTGAAGAGTTTATAGCCATCCACTGCAGCACTCCAGCTGTGTGAGTCATCCCACCGTGTTTCTGTGATGGCAACTCTTTCATAGTTTTCCAGCTGCACAATGGCTTCCAGCTCCTTCTGCATGTTGCCCATGCTGTGTGCACCGGTGTAGATTCACTTCAGCTGGGATATTGGTCCCACCAACTTTATTGTGGGAGAAGCTTTAATTCCTATGGGACTGTTCTCAGGTGCTTCTGCAGTTTCTAACATATCGACAACCCGTATGTCTTTGCTACCATGACATGGATCTCCATCTCCTACCCTCACTGAGACCTCGCTAGGACACCATCCTTCAAACATTGGCATGATGCCCCCAGGCTTATCTCTATCAAGCCTGGTTTTATCCCTTTCCTCCTTCAAATCTAGTTTAAAGCTCTTTCAGTGAGCCCTGCTAGCTCAGGGGTAGATACCATTGGTCCCTGGTGGAGCTGGCAGAGTTACAGCACCCGTCCTGCGTGTCCCTCCACACAAACTGCCACTCCATGCCCCTGTTTGCCCGCCCTGTTTGTGATGCTCCACAGGGGTTTCTTTACTATGTGAACAGCTTGGCCGCCGTTGCTCCTGGCACCACCCAGGTCTCCTCAGCCTGTCACGTGAGCTGAGGGCTTCTGGTGGGTCTCTCCACTCCCCTGAGGTTCTCCCAGTTTGGGAAACCCCTCTGTGCACCACACTAGAGTTGTCTGTTGCCGCTCGTGCTGGTGCTGCTTGTCTCCACGACTGAGTTTTCATTTGTGTCTTTCATTTTTCTCCTTCCATTTGCTTCATTTGCTGTCAAAATACGAAGTTTCTGGCAACTCTTTCCCTCTCTATCTAATCTCTTCTAGGGCTTCTCTGCTGAAAAATGGCAGCATTAAGAGAATTTGCATTTCCAATCCACTACACCTAATAGACAACACAGTGCTGTGGGGCAGATATAAATCAAATTTTTCAAGTAAATTATAGAAGCTCAGTGTTGGAGATTATCAGCATGTAGCTGTTTAGAATTTACTTCAATGACTTCATCATGAAAGAATATCTAAGTAGTTCAAATAATTAAACCAAACCAAGTTTTCTGCTCCCACCTGTTAAATAATGCCAAATGCAAACCGGTTTTTGTAGCGTCTCCAAAACTGAAAGCAAATTCTCCATAAAAAATTAATTGCTTTAACCTGGCTTTGCCCTTACTCATAAGAAATAACTATGTTGGCTGTAGGCCTGCGGCCATGAAAACAGCACACAGATATTGAAAATCTTTACTTCTTTCAAGCTTCCCTTTTGATCATCATCACGCTGGCTCCATTAGTAACTCTTTAGGTTACTGGAATTTGTGCTTTGAGAGTGGAAAGAATGTCCTTCTTCTTTCATTACACCCCAACTTTTCTTGGTTTTCTTTTTGTTGCCATTTTGTTAAGCTTTTTCTGATAGAAGGCACTGATGATTCTAGTTCCAGCAAAACCCTTGGCAAGTAGATATTCATGGACCTTTGAAAGGCTGGTACTGAGGTAGTAGACCTTAGTAGACCTCCCTCCTCTTTGGTAATAGCACAGTGTTTTGACGGTGTGGAAATGGCACACATCTTTAATAGTATACACTTAAAAGCAGGGGTTAACATAAAATCAATGCAACTTTCAACCAGAATAAACACACAGCACATGACACACTCTGCCCATTTTTAAGTTTCACATTTGGATGATATAAAACCTATTTTTCTGTTAGTTATGAGAAGTCACCACCAATTTTCTGCTGTGAACAATAAAAGCAGTACTGCAGCATTTATGCTATTATTGTAGTCTCAGATTCAGTTTATGCTGTTTTTTCAATTTGCTTCATGGTGATTTTTTTTCTATTAACAATGCAATTTCACATCATGAAAATTAGTTCTTGTTAATTAAATGCATTAGCCTGCAGTGCTTGTTGAAGCTCTAATTCAGTCCAATCATTAAATAGATGCTTAATTCCTGTGTATTTTTCAGGTCAGTCACAAATAAAGACAATTTCCTGACTCATGGGTCACTGGGCTTTGGTACCCTGGAAGATCAGGCTGCATTACGTTACTTTACCTGGACCACAGGACTAGAAGGATCTTGAGACTCTGCCTCCCACGGAGGTACACACAGTTCCTTAGCCTTGTGCTCTGCTGATTGTGATCCATCTCAAAACTTTGTTCTTGTTATTGATGTTTACTCTGCGTGATCCAGGCTTTCAGCGCTCAGAGATTTGGAAACTTGCTCCTGGTTTCTATCTAAATGTATTCACCCCCAGTTTGTTTATCTTGGATTAACCTAGTTCTCCCCTCTGGAACTAAAAAAATTGAAGTAATTTTTAATAAAATTTTTCTTGCTTTTGTCCTGACAGCTTGAACAAACCGGTTTGCTTTTGCACAGCAACCCGGCTGCATTGCTGGCCTTTTCTTCACCATGCCCAGTTTGGATTCTCCGGTGTGGGACCTCACTGGCTCAGAGAACAGCAGGTGAGGTTTCTCCAGGAATAAGGACACCAAGGTACTGTGAGATATAGGGAAGCATACTGGAAAAATCTCATCTCATTTGTCCGAGAAACACCTTTGCTCTTCTCACAGATGCAGCAGGGAAGACTCTCAGTCCCTCGTGATGGGCAAGTACAAACCAGCTTCTCAGTTGTTCTGAGTTATTGCTGCCCTATGTAAGCTATTCCACTGGCTAATTGACCTGAAAACTAAATACCACTGATCACTTCCAAGAAGCACACTTGAATTTCCACTCTTACTGACCTTATTTTAACACATTCTCTGAATATTATCACTGTATCTGTCAGGTGGTTGTTCTCTGTACCGTATGCTGTAAATTCCTTTAGCTGTTTTTCCCATGTCACACCTTGAAATTTTCCTGTTGGACTTGCAGCCCTTGTCTGGCATTATTCCACTTTATCTCAGACTTTTAGATGCCAATGTAGATCCTATTTCTGCATGTCAAAGCATTTGCAAGGGCCAGCAGGAAATGTGCAACTGTATAGAATCCTGTTCTCCAGGCAGAGCATCCATTAGGCAAAAGAAATAGGAGAAATGTTTCCTATAACATCTGCAAAAAAAAAAAAAAGAAAAGAAAAAAAATTTTTTGGAAAGAGTTTCATGAAAGAGTTGTTTCGTGTTGTATAAACTCTTGAGGACAGCCTGTGAAAGCAACAAAATTTAACAGAAGGTTTAGAAACCATTGTGTCATTTAAGTAAACTGTGACTCCTCTGCAGTGCTCCAAGTTAATTTATTGATTTTATGTCTTAATATATATCCATGAGGAAAATGTATACATGAATGCATACTTATGTATAAAATACAAACAAGCAAGAATTGAACCAGTCACGATTAAGAATTTTTTGAAGACTATAAGAAAACACTGTGGAGGTAAAATAGGTGCTGTACTCACATCTCTATGAAATATTGTACTCGTTCAAATCAATTATCCTTTTACAGATGTGATTTCATAAAGGGATAATTAGTTCATGTCTGAAATTGCATCAGCAAAACCAATCTATTTTAATTGTTTCTGTATCAGTGAACTGCAGCACATTTTTTTTTCTAGCCACAAAACAAATTTAATCAACTCTGCCAAATAAGAAGTCATTTGTCACTTGAAAGATGAAATTGTTTATTTTTCTGTCAGCCAAAAAAAAATATTTGCCCTATATCCGCATGCATACATTTTTTGCATTTATAAATGCACCTGTTTTGGCCTTTTTAAAAATCCAGTGCAGAATCATGTAGGTGACTCTCCCTCTCTTCCATTACCTTTCATAGAAGTTGCTCTTGGGTGTGCAAGGACTGTGCATGACCGAAGTTCTGCTGACTCCTATTTAAAGGCTTCTTTAAGCAGGTGAAATTAAAAATCTCTGCCTGCAAGGTCATTTTTGAAAGTCACATATGACACATGAATGATGAAACACTACCTTTTGTTTTTCTCAGGAGGAATTTATTAAAGGGACCAAACTAATACAAAGGTGAGGAAGCTCAGTGGATAAACAGCACATTTGGAGTGAAATTCAGTCAAAATGTGGTAGATATTTCCCAATATACATGAAGATGGGAGGTGCGCCCCAAAGACTTTGCTCCAGCCCAGCAGAGTGGGTGGATGCGGATGGACAGACCCATACCAGGATGCACTTTGCAAACCACAGGCTCCAAGGGCAGTGAATTTGCCTGGTCCCCTGCAGTCAGCAAGCACAAACCAGTGCCCTACAACCAGCACTGGGAGCTGTGCGTCTGCCCCATCCAGCCTGGCCATGCTGGCACTTGGGAGGGAGCAAAGCACATCACCAGTCCTCACTTTCTAGTCTTCTCTGTGCCATGACTTCTCTGTTGCACAATGGACCAGGTGCTCTAATTCATGCGTGTAGAGTTGTCAGCCCTATTGGTGACTTTTTTAACCTTATCATGAGGGTTGGATGCTAGTGAACCTTTCCACAGACCTTTCCATCACTATTCCTGCCCTTCTTGTTCTCCAGTTCTCCATTCATTTGCATACCAAGGCTGCCTCTGTAATTCCCAGCGTACTCCTGGGCACAGGAATGTGGCTTGATGTGCTGGTAAATCCCTAGACTGTTGCCTGTCCAGAATTTGTCCTGTTCCAACTTGCGCAGTCCCCAGCAGCCCCTGGATGAAATTCAACAGCTGGCACGATCCAGGGATCATTCCCCAAAGTGGTTTGTGTGCAGCCACCTTATTTTCTGGACTAACCATGGTTTATTAGCAGGGGTGCAGGGTGATGTCTAACACTTGACTTCGAGACCCAGGAATATGTATTTGTCATCGTAGGCAGCCAGCCTACGATGTCCCACGACATCCTTCTCTCTGTGCCTGTCAGCTGCCCTTGTGGCACCTGCCATTGCAAATCTCAGCTAAGGCAATAGACCCTTATTCCCTCTCAGTTCAAACCATTTTCAAAAGGCTCCTGCATGTCAAGATCGTGTCCGTGCTCGGATGTGAGCTAATCCCATCACTCAGCAGCGGGCAGGAACCTCTCTGCTCCTGCTGAGGCTTACTCCTTAAGGCGCACTCTAATTGTAGAGCAGCAGCTCTCCCATCCCTCAGCCTGTCACGGATGTAGCTGCCAACAGAAACATTAACTGCAACAACAACTAGTCAGAATTTTTCTCTAGAATATGAACAGTAGGGATCTATTTCATGGTGTATTTCTTTCCTAGACCTTGGAATAAAGTAATCTGATTAAATTCTTACTTATTTTTTCTTTCTTATATTGTTGCTGCTCGATCAGACAATTGGAATAGCTGAAATCTACCCATGGTATTTTGAATTGTGTCTTTTCTGATAAGACTTAGACCTCTGGAGTAGAAGGCAGGGATTTGCAGCATGACTCTCAGGACTCTTTACACATTGATAGCTGGGTAATTGGGAAAACAAGGGCAATTCAGACTCTGATTCGCATTGGATTTACCTGCAGTGGCTGAAGAGGTTACCATCCTGGAAGATAAACTCTTCAATTGTTGCAGCTAAATCAGAGATGATTGTGAATCTAAGTTATCAGCCTGCACAGTTTACAGCGTGATGTTTTAATGTAAACTGAGATTGATAGCGGTTTACATTTACTGGCAATAGCGAAATCAGCCCCACACCTAATCAGTAATCTGGCAGGGACATTTGGGGGTGGCAGGCTTTTAAATCACCCTGACCTGAAGTGCCAAATCTTGTGAAAAAGGTGGCTTTAAGGACAGGGCTTTAATATCTGACTCTGAATTCCAAGTCCACGTTCATCAGCCCTGTGGATTTTGGTGGCCTCATGAGAAATAGCTGACCTGTGATATTGCCATAAGCATTTTTCCTCTGTACAACTTCTCTTCATATCTCTTGATCTCATGAGAGATCTTGTCAAATCAGAAGATTGGAGTAGATTTATTGAAGTGGGTGAAAAAAAGAAGAGCTGGCTAATTAAAACCCAATTAGTTTGATGGCAGTTCTATCTAAGACTTCAGAAGAAATTTTTAAGGAAAATATAGATGTACAGAGAAATGAATGAATATGCTGCAAGGCTTTGTCACAAACAGGTTCCCCACAATAATCTGAAGTCTTCTTTGATAAAATATGACATTCTCTAAATAAGTCACCAACGCATTCTTCTCTTGACACGTAAGAAATTATTACTTAAGATACATAAACTGAGTATCAGTAGAGAATTGTGAACTGAGTAGGAATGAAATTAAAAGAAAATTTAAAATAGCTTGTGGTGAGGATTAAGTTATCACAGAAGAATAAAGGTGCTGTCTTTGGAAACTAATATGTAAAAGCATGCATTAACAACCTCTACGGAGAAAGCAGGAGTAAATTTAAGAAAATTACTTAGGAGAAAAATTAGGCAGAACTTTCATCTCAGAGCACGCTAGGAATATAATTTAGGAAGAGTTAGATGACCACAGGGCAGAGGTGGCCTAAAATGTGACAGAATGAAATGCAAGTCACACAGGCCTTGAAAACTGGAATTTTGCCTGCAGCATGGGAGACCATGATATGAAATAAAGGAGAAATACCTAACTATTCATTCAAATGTACTTCCAAGATTAGGATTATCAGGCAAGGTGTTTTTAATGGAGATAAAGAAATGCCAGACTGTAAGACTTTCTCTGGAATAGCATGGAAATTCTGGTCTGCCATGCCTGAGAAAAAGAAATAGGAACTGAAGCAGGTGGAGGAAATAGTAACTCAGCGGTTTATTTTATTGGAGGAATCCAAAAGAGCTTAATTTATTTCACAAAGGGAAAAAATTATAACAGAATACACCCCTGGTAGGTGTGTGCCTCTGTCCAGGGAATGTTCCTGGTGGAGAAGACTGGTGGATCCCCTTCAGTACTGCACACCTGGTAGGGAAACATAGTTTGGTGCTGAAATGGTTCAAAAAAAAAAACCATTTCAAGCCATTCTGAAAAATTATTTCAGTTGTGGAAGGGTCAAATTGTTTCATTGCCCTTTGAATGTTCCTGAACAAGTATGTGGTGTATAAAAATCATTAAATTGGAGGAGGTGAGGGAGATCAAATGGAGAGGTGTCATCTCAGGTCCTCAGTCTCTCACTGCGTGGGAGTGCGGAGGGATGTGACTGCCCCAACTTATTTTGGTTGTTGGGTGATCTTGTAAATTTTGTGGCCTGTGCCACCTTTTGCAGATTATCCCAGGCACATCTTGAGAGCCAGCAGGGTCCAGGAAACCTTCCCAGTAGCAGTTTGCTGACATCTCTGTGAGAGCGTGGGCGGATCCAAGGAGGACCACAGTACTCTGCCCCAGCTTGTGCAGTTTCTGCTCCGTGCTGCAATGTGCTGAGCCAACACTGAGTGGTAGTAAAACTCATGGGCTGTGGACTCCAGACCCAGGTTTGGGATGGAAACATGAAGTTTCCTATCAGATTGAAATGAAAGAAGGAATGCAATCAAAATATCAATGCTAGTATGTCATTCAAGCTCTATGAGCACCCCCAAGGCTTGTTTATCCATTGGTTAAACAGATGTAACAGACCTGCCCTGCTTCAAAGAAGATTCATGAGAAATGGCAATCAATGAATACTTGTGAAGACCTTTGAAGCTTGAAAATGGAAAATTCTATTTTCACTAGACGTGTACAACAATCCAATTACTGTTTTGGAGGACCAGAGGGAGAAAAGCAAACAGATTTGATCAAGAATGAGATTCTTTGCCATGATTACCCTGAGAGGTAAATCTGAAAAATAATAACAAGAGGCTAAGAAAGAACTGATTCAAATGATTATCTTCCAAACTTAGAATAAGTACAAGCTCTAGAAATGTAATAAAAAGAATATTGAAGAAGATAGGCAAAGGCCCTTCTGTCAGATCAGGTGTTTTGTGTCAGGACTAATGGGAGCAGTGTATCAGGTTAGGAAGGCACAGTTCCCAAAACTAATGAAAATATAGGGGGATGATAAATGTGTTTTGATACCATCCTAAGACCTAGTTGTCCCCGAAGAGTTTACTGCAGAAGTGAGTGCAGAACACAATTCATTTTCACGTAATTGCAGGGAAGGCAAGATTGAATCACCTAAATTAAGACTGAACTTAGACTAATGTTCTGCAGAATCTGGATGCCAACAGCTCAGACTTCAAAATGACAATTGTCTTGATGTCCACCTTATTGTCCATTGTCTATATGTCTCTTTGGACACCCCCAAAGTTTCCTGTCTATATAAACATGAATGTTGCACATCCCTCCTGTCACCCGTTTGGATCGGGTTGGTGCCCATGTCACCTTCAAGATCCCTTGACATTCAGATTTGGGCACCAATGTCTAATTCCATTCTGGAGAGCTTCTGGCCCATGGTGCAATACTTGCAGGTGCCCTCTGCCATGCTCTATATGGCTGACAGACTGCAGATGTTCAAACCCATGACAGTGAAGAAGAGAGTACCCCAAACCCAGGAAATTAACCTTTCCCTGAGGTGAGGGGTTTTGAGTCTCTGTCTCTCACATCACCAGCCATCATGCTCTAAGGCCATGCTCTGCCCCTCTGGATGCACAACTGGGAGTTTAAGATTTGTGAGACAAGGAAAACAGAGAAACAATCTGACTGCTCTGAGAAAAGAGGCTGTATTTCCATCTGGGATAATAAGCCTTGTTGAAGGACAGAGCAAAGGTAGGTTTCATTTGGTCCTGAGCACTACTATAGTAACAGTTTAGCAGTTGGAAAGTTCTGCGCTGCCCACCTGTGTGTGAAAAGAACCTGCCAGACTGACCTTTCTTGTCATTAAAGTTTGATTCCCTTGTGCAGACTTGTTTAAAAATGCCTCCCTCCATGCATTTGTTATGTGCTTTTCCGTCTGTCCCCTAGAAAAGAAAAAAATGTCATTTGAATGTAATGGAAGGCCTACTCCCATGATTAAATGCTATGAAGAAACCATTGAATGCAATGATTTTCTAGCAGGAGACTCATACATCTTTAAATCAATAGAGTTGCATTTGCTTGCTGTGATGAGCCAATGGCCCACCTATGGTTGGCAGAGGCTGGATCAGCTGGCTGCCTGCAGGACTCCGGAAACATGTATTGCAAAAACATCAAAAAGAGCACATCTGTCCTGTCAGCTGTTTTGAGAATTAATCCTGTGCTGGGCAGTACACAAAGACCGCACCATGATCAGTCTCCTACCTAACATCTCAGCCTGTCTCTTGCACCTTTTTCGTGCACGTGTAGTCTCACTGTGGCCACGAATCTGGACCTGATTCTGCCCTCTTGCCTGCCCCATCTCTTGGCTTCATCACCGTGGGAGCATCATCTACCTGCCCCTTTGTCATAAGGTGGGCATCTTTCCTTTCTCCTCTCCTGTCCATTCAAACCACTGCTGTTCACGTTACCCATTACGTCTTCAAATGTTTGTGGTGTTCAGTGGTCCACAGTACATCTAGGAGAAGCTAGTTGAAAGTATTTCACAGCCTACATCTTCTTCCCCTTTTCCTCACCTTTCTCATCTTTCTGACCTCAGTTGGGCCTTGGCATCACCTCAGTTGCTTGCTTTATGCTTTTGAGCTAACTCCTCTCTGCCTTCCCTGAAGTTTCCCCCTGTGTTATGTAGGAAAACCCCACAAATACCTCTGAAACTACTCTGTTACGATCCTCCTTTGAAATCCCTCCCTAAAATACCTGTTAGCTGTGTAAGCAGGGCTTAGGTCCCTCCTCCCCTGAAACCAGTGGCCTTACCACTTTGACCAACAGTGTGTACTGGTTTCCTCGTATTTTCCTTGCCTGCCTGTTGCCTTTCATCTTACATTTACCCCGTGAGCTCTGCAAGGCAGTGAGCTCCCCTTTCTCCTGTTTGCAGAGTCCTCCAGGAGGAGAACGGGTACAGAGGCATGTCCAACTAAATTAATACCCTACGGGAAGCTGTTTGCTCTTTTTGTCAAGGCAGGATCCATTTTATTCTGTTGCGTCTCCATGTCATTTGTCACACTCACCTCTACAAACAGAAGGCTCTCCATAGTACTAAATGGAATGTATTTTCTTCACTGCAACCCCTAAAAGAAGCCTACATTTTTACAACAGCTCTCTTAGACTCCCTGATCCACGGTCCCCAGGCTTGGACCTTCTTTCACTGTGTGTATTTTATTTTTAAGCCCAGAAAGCATCCCTGTTGGTCTGACCTTTGCTGCAACACAGACCAAGATAGCAATATTCTGTCCTGCTATGCTGAAAGTCATCAAGGCCACTGGGCTGTTGGGAAACACACTCAGATTGGTCTGAAAAATCCAGAGGGAGAGTTATCAGTTATTTCTTTTGGCTTCAGCAGAAATTCCTGCAGCTGTTGTTTAAAAAAAACATAAATTCCAGGCTGGATTTTTAAGTTTCAGCTTTCAGTCCTCTTATTGCAATTATATCTTCATTAGGCACATAAAAAAGCTCCTTAAAACCCAATATATTCTACAACTGCAGTCTGGTCACTTTTCAGCCATATCCTGTACCTTCAATAGTATAATAATGAAAGTAATAACTAATAATAATGATCGACTCCATTATTCACAGAAGAGACAAAACACACAAAGTGAAAAACATATAGAATCAAAAGTGAAGACTTGAACATAGCCCAAGACATTTCATAAGCTGAAAAATGAAGGCCTGAGTATAGCCCAAGCTATTTCATAGGCTGGGACATAATTGCTCTTGATTTCTTTATATTGGCTTTTTATCTCAAAGAAGCCAGATGATGAATTGCCAAGTGATTTATCATAAGCTATAGTATATGGTTTCTCTCCCTTCCTCCTCCTCCTCATGCCCTCCTCCTTTGCCTTTGGATTCTTTCCTTTTGATATTTTTAAGTCTACACGGTTTGGAAAGGCCAAAAAATGCAGAGCACAAGCCTTTTACACTCTGCAGCCAGCTGGCCTCCTCCTTACTATTTATACACTGCAGTTGCACTTGGAACTCAGTTATCTTTGGTGTTAGACAAACCCATTTAAGAAGGCACTCCTGCCCTAAGAGGTTTGCACTGAATAGATGGAGCATCTAAGAGAAAGAGGATAAACGACAGTGACTCATCCGGAGTCAGCGGGCAGGCAAAGGGCAGGCCTGGGAAGGAATTTATATCTCAGCGATGCCTTAGTCACTGCTTTTCCCATCAGCTACTGTCCTTTTTTTAGGACAAAGAACGTTGTGGCTGAGAAATTAGGTGTTTCTCCAGCCTGCCAGTGGCCATCCAGACCATAAAGGTCCACTGGGGTGGTCCAATGCAGTTTAATAATGTTGCAATATGCCTGTATTCCCAGTGAGCATTTTTAAGCTGACGGTCAGATCTAGGTTCCCTGGGAAAGAGTTAGGGAAAGATTCCAGCATCCCCTCTTCCCCCCACCCCAGCAGACCCCATTGCTATTCCTCTGTCATGTCACTCAAACCTCAAGCACTGTGGATGTTGGGGGCCTGGCACTCCCCAACTTTTGATCCTGATTGCTGGTTGTAGTCAGCTGGAGACAGCTTACAACACCGGCAGCATCAGGGTGTACATTTTTCATCCTCTCTGTGATAGGAACAGAGGTGAGGAGTTCAGCACTCTCCCTTACCTCCACTGACATCAGTGCTGTGTCAGCCCTGATGGTATTAGCACAATCTTTTAAAAGCAGTTCATCTTATTACCATGGTGTGCGCTCCCTGAAGGCCATGGACAAATGTTAAAGTCTGGAAGTGCGTGTGATGTCATGGAAGAAATATGAAACAGCAGCTGAACTGCTAGCTGCTACAAGGGCAAATTTTGGTTAATGTTTCCTATTAACTCCTAGCTCCTCTGTCATCCTTCTATCATGGTAGGGAGAGACTAAAGGAAATAGCTTTCTCGTCTTCTGCTCGAAATTGCCATTTGCCAAGGATTTGCTAGAGGTCTAATTAAAGCAGAATAAATGTATTTTGCATTTCTCACCCGAGAGGGTAGTTTAGATCACAATCAGTGAAATGAATACAGCATGTTTCTGACTGAATTGCCACTGCTAATGAAAAGGCATACTCTGAATGATGAAGACAAATGTACTCCAAATGAAGAATTAATACCGCTCATAACAACACAAATATGAAAATCCATATTAGAACAAATGCTTTGGTACTATTAGGCACTTATGTGACTAAATCTCTGTTAAAATCTGCAGCTGGAATAGACAAATATTTGTGCTGATATTTATTACTTAGTACTAACGTGGCTGTAATTTATACTCCCCCATAATCATGTCAGAATGCCACTTCGTGTGCTTTGTGCTGTGGCATTTCCACTTTCGATTTTCGTGTCCCTGAAGCAACTCTTCATGGGGAAACCCATTCTTCCAGCCAAAGAACAACTGTTCTCAAGTCTCTGTGGTGCTCTCTGAAATACAAATAATAACACTAATAAGGCCCAGAAGCTTCTGCATTGAACAATAGACAACTAGCTTGTGAGGAATGTTTTTGTCACAGGGGACCTTACGTTCTTAAACAATATGCATCAAATGATTTTTGCAAACAAGCAGCTATGGAGGGTAACCGTAGCTAGCCAAGATATCTGGCTATGAAGGCTATCTCTAAATATGAGCTGCGAGAATGTCTTGTTTATATGGACAGAAGCAAACAAAAAAATATTAATGATATCACAGACCTTACAGCCTTACAAAGCAACAGCCTTCATTGCTCCTGTTCCAGAATCACTCGGAGATGCATGTCCTCTTGACAGCCTTTGCACTGGATTAGTCCCCCAAATGGATATAGGCTTACTTCTGCAGAGGTTCTTAAAGATGTATGAGATGTATAACCAGATTGCTCTCTCCCATACTCGTTCTTGGAGCTTCCCCTTGATCATGCACTTGGGAGCACATCCCTGACATTCTCAGCTCACTCTTCCTGCTTCTAGCAGACCAAATGGGCCAGTGAAGCACGTCTTTGGTAACATGAAGGAGCATGTCTCATCCCCTCCTAGGAGAAGCCTAACCCTTGCTGCATAAAGCTTTCCCACAAAACTAAACTGAAGCCCAATTTCAAAACTTAACATAGGTTCCTGGAATCTGTGTTAGAAGAGTGATGCAGAGTGTTAAAGATAGCAATTGGTGGAGGGTTAGAACTCTGAGATCAGAAACATAAAATCTAGGATGTATTTTTTTGCTAGATCTTGCTTTTGCGTGGTCATCTGCTGTCACTGTTTTTCAGTGACATTCCGGTAGTGGTAGATTGTCAGTTGGATTGTCACCTGAATGGCTTCCTGTGTTCAAATCTCAATTTTTCCACCATGATGGACTCCGTGCCATAATTTTGTATTAACCTCTCAGTCTGCTTTTTAGAAACAAAGATAACAATCAGCTTTGTAGAACTATTCTGTTATCCCACAGCAAACAGTGTTTTTAAACATTTTTATTAATATGTGAAATGGATTGCCCCATTCTTGCCTTACAGACTGTAGCTGTTGCCAGACTAACTCCACTTGCTCTCATTTAATATAATGTTGTAGTAGTTTCTCCAAGTGCATTTTTTTTCTGCAGGCATTCAATGAACCATTGCTGTTTACTCATGAGAAAAGTCATTGGTGGTATCTTGGTTCCTTGCAATAATGAAGATATTGGCTTACACAGCAAATAGCTGTTCCTTTGCCATTGAGTTTATGTTAACATTTATAGTATCAATTAAACAACAATTGAGGATCGAATATGTGACAATAACTGGAGGGGCTGAAATAATTGCAAAGGTTAGATCATGGTGATCAAGCTTCCAAATGCATTTTACAGACCGCTGATGTGAAGTCTGCAGGTTATTTCTTCTTCCTTCAGGTGTCAGAACTCATTTAGGCTTTAGACACTGCCATAAAAGGCAATCAGATCTTCCTTCCCAATCTCCAAAATCATTTTAACACAAGTAATATCAACAGAGTCACATCATTTCAAGCCTTTTCCTACCGCCGTACAGCTGCTCAGGCAGTTAATTACAATATGTTCCCAGGATGAGAGGCTGAATAGGCAGTCACATTTCTGCGCTTCATTAAAATGAGCTTAGCAAAATTAGGCTGATAGGATAATGGGGATACCTTGTGCAGTTTCCACCATTCCCAGCAGCAAGGATTGTGCCAGATGTTGATCTCTTTGTGTAAATTATATACTTTGTATTTGTTGACTGGGAATAAGCACATGCTTTCATCTTACACCAACATGCTAAACAGAATTATTTTAAAGCCTTATAAATGAAAGACACATCTACTCGTGAAAAATAACAGTATATCTACTATCAAGCTTATCATTTAGTGCTGAGGAGAGAGAAGACTGAAATATTTTTGTTAGGAAAGTACAGGAAACGAGCCACTCCATGAGAACAGGTGCCTTACATGAAATACATCGTTTGTGCATCTTCATCATTTCAAGTGAAAATGTTCCTCCTAAGTTTATGCAGCTCTTTTCTCTCACCTTCAAGTTATTAAGACTAGAAATTCAAATTATTTAAATAGTGTCGATTTGTCCATTGCTGATTCTTTTGCAGTGGGTCAGGCCCCCAAGGGTGGGATTCATCTCATCTGTCTTTAGCGCTGAAAAACTGTCATCCAGTTAGCTAAATTCAGTGTAAAATGGTTAGGGGAACTGCCCTCCAAGAAAATCTGCCTCAGGAGAAGAAACCCATTTGATTACAAAACGAGCCCCAAAACTAGCTTGAGACAAATCAGCTAAATGTGAGGCACTCAGTGTCAGAAAGGGTGAATTCAGACCAGAGAGGTCCATTTTTTGAACCCATCCATTATTAAGCTTTGCTTGATTGACAGAAAGACGTCATGTTCAGATAAAATAAAAGATGTTGTTTTACAGATTTTTGGTGCTTGTTGGTTGGGTTTTTTTGGAGGGGTGCTGGTGTTTTGGTTTGGTTTGGTTGTCAGGCTGTACCTCTTGCTTTCTGGTTTTCCTTTTCATGGTAACAAATGAGGGACTTTGGCGCTCCCTGGCATCTTCCTCTTCGCTTAGGACAGAGCAGAACGAATATATGGGTGCAGGTTAAGCTTTACCAAGCCCTTTTATCCATTTCTCCGAGGGGATAATGAGGGTCCACCGTGTGTGGCTCCCGTGTATGAGGGAAAGAAAAGTCAAGGCCAGGCTGGATGGCTTTGAGCAACCTAGTCTAGTGGGAGGTGTCGCTGCCCATGGTAGGGCATTGGAACTCGATGGTCTTTAAGGTCTCTTCCAACCTGAACCATTCTATGATTCTATGAAAAGTGCTATATCCTGTTCCAGAAGCTAGTTCTGGTCCTTATCTCTAGGACATCTGCAACAAGCTAAGGAGAATCTAAACTGGAAATTTCCAAGACCCAAACAATGAACAAGACTATTCAATCTGGCTTCAGGTGACTCAGTTGTCCTCGGGTGTAGCCCACTGGATATTGCAGACCAGGTCTCTTTGCAGAGGGAGCGTATGAGGCATATTCTGCCGGATGCTTCAAACATAACACCTGCAATTTTGGAGTTTCGTGGTCAAACACCAAGTCAGAAATAAGCCTTCAGTATCTGTTCTTTACTATCCACACTGCAATGAAAATGACAAATAGTGTGAGGCTATTACTTTTAAATGGCCATGGGGGGAAGTAGGTGTCCCTTTCTTTGCTGTTAGCAAGAGCTGTATTCGAACGATAAGTGAGTAAAACAATTGCTGAGAAAAGTAAGACATTATTCCGTTCACCATCCATCAGAGATATACCTATTATTTATGATATATGGATAAAGCAGGAGGGATTTTTTTTCTTTTTTTTCTTTTTTTTTTTTTTTTAAATGCCTGTTGTTCTATAGCAGTGGGGGGTGTGTTCTTACGAACAGACATATGTGTAATTCCAGTGTGTGCAGTTTTATTGTGTTCAGAATTCCTGAAAATAATTAGCTGCAATACCAATTTCCCTTCTGGAGCTTAAGAAGCAGGTTGAAAGCAATGGTGTTATTAAGTATAATTTCAGAGCAGTAAATATAGCTATCTAATCATCTGTAATGGCAGGCTAGACATCTACATTTGACTGAAATGAAGAAATATATCACTGCACATTCTATTTCAGTGAAAATACACATACATCTATCCTGCATGCAGCAACTGTAATGTATAGAAAACATTTTTCAAAACACATAATTCCTTCAGTGATCAGCTCCTAACCCTCACTCTTGCCTCCAAAGTATTAAAACCAAAACACTACATAAAATATTGTGTATGTTCTGTTACGCATCTTGATCTACTAAAAAGTTAGAATATATATATTTTGTATAGATATAAAACCCATTCCGGATCAAAGCCTATGTCCTGGAAAACAATGAGAGTCTCATTGATTGTTCAGTTGTTAAATTGTTACGGTCCTGGAGACCTTGTTGGCACTCAGTACAGGGTCCACATGAAAAATACAAGTCAGTAGTTGTGGAGCTGCGTGAACAGATGGGACTGTTGCTCTCAGCTCTGGAGAATGCAATGTTCATGCCCCCTGATAACAAAGCATATGGTCTAATAAACGTAAATGAGGGTCAACATTTAACTCTCAGTTCTTGAGGTATTTAGTGCTCACCTAATGCCCTTCTGACAGAAAGCCTTATGGGATATATGTGGCCAACACTCCCTGTACAGCGTAAGTATAACCATTTATATTCTGCTTGGAAAATACTATTTATACTTCATATTTTCAGTTTGTGAAGTCTGCAGCATTTCACAACTTTTATGGTGCTGCATGTAGAGATGAGACCAGTAACACAGAGAGGTGACTGACGCCAATCGTGTCACAAATTTTGCAAATTTTGTGGTCTTTGGAGAATCTCAGCGATACAGGGTGGCTGTGACCATAGTCTGGGCTCTGTGTGTCCAGTGCCATGCACTGATCCACATCTCTCGGGGCAGGCAATGCGAGCCGGAGCTTGTCCTCACAGGAGGAGAACCGGGTGGACTGACCCTGCAAATCACAGCTGGTTTTGCTAAGGTATTTTAGTAGATTACTTTTGCTAAGATCTTTTAGTAGATTCATAAATTTTTAAAAGGAAAATTAGACTATCGATTAGGGTAGTTTGACTTCTGCAGTGGACACCAGTGTTAGAGGAAACTCCCTGGTGCTGATTTCCCATTTCCAGGTGAGACTACCTCTCTGCTTGCACACACTAGTCGTCTCCCATCTGCCCACAAATTGATTTTGACTCAGCAGGGCTCATGGTGAGTTGCTCCCAAGACAGGGCTTGTATTAGATGCTTTCGTGGGGCTGCTTTATTCAGTGGAGCAGGTGACTCTATGTGACAGATGTGGCTTATCAACGTCTGGCATTTCATTGGTCTGGCTGTGGTTTACAAACTTTATCAGGGTCAGTGAAGTTGCACTTATTGATGAACCTCATTAGAAACATACCAGGTAGCTCACAAAGGTGTCTTCTGGGGATCAGGTAGCCCATTATTAAAGCTTTAAAATAATTTCTACTTATTTATTTTTCTAATAATAATATAACAGTAAGTAATAACTCAAAGGACCTTCACTGCACAGAGTATGCAGTGAAAAAGCTGATCAGTGAACGGCAAACAGCTCAGGCTTGCTGCTGTAAGTAGACTTCACCCTCCCAGATGACATTTAACACTCTCTCCAGTTAAAAATAGACCAGAGGTGTTAGTTCATAGCTCTATGGCTTTTCTGAGCTTGCAAAGTCTTTGGGTATTACTTTCCATCTGACAAGGAAGAGAGGTAAAAAACCAAACATTTATCTGTTCAGAAACTTGGCATCCGGTAAAGCTTTTAAGTGTTGTGTGTGTTTGGGTTTTTTGTGTTGGTTTTTTTCCTTAATATTTTCAAGTTTGTATCACCAGACACGATAAATAGTAGATGTGCTACGAGAAGACATTTAGCACAGAGAACACTAGCGTCATCTCTGCCACTAGTTTAAAAAAAAAACCAAGAACAAACCCAACATAAACCCCGCCCCCCAATGTTTGAAACTGTTTTTTTTATGTAATTAAACCAACCAGCTTACTAGCATTAACCATACTACACAGTCTAATGACCCAATTTTTTAAATTTAAATTTTAATTAAAATTTAAATTTTAATTTTAAATTTAAAATTTTTAAATCACAGATCCAAACAGATCTGATAAGGCCACAGTATCCTAATTCTAAGATAATTCCCAATTTAAAGCAGACTTATAGGCATTGGCTGCCTCATCAAACCATGTCCTGTTGCAATTGGACATACTCAGCAGACCGGACCCGTTCAACATGAAGGAAATGAGAGAGAGCACTTTCAAGCTTTTGACTCAATATGTTCTTTATGGGAATTTGCTGTATTTATTTTAATTTAAATGTATCTAAGGACTAAAAAAGCAAAACTGTTATGGAAAATGAACTTTTTCCTTTATGTTACAGATTCTTCTCTCTCCCAAGGGCAGCATCTAGCAGATGGTATGATACATTGTGCTGGAATGCAGCTCGTGTTTAAGACACAAACTGTAATTACAAAAGCAAAGCTTACAGGATGATTTCTTTTGACACAGCATTTTTTCCCCAAACACCCGCCAGATTTCACTTCATATAAGGAACCATAGATACATGCATTCCCAGTAGTTGTACAACGCACCCAAAAGCGACCATGCTTACGCGATGGTAACTGCCTCAGAGCGCTGAACTGCCCATGCTCTGAGCCCCCAAGATCCAGCACCATACAGACTCCATCAACACAGCACTGCCCTTGATCTCCTTCTGCTTGGTGCCACCCTAACATGATCAAGGGATTTTGGCCAGCTCAAAGCACTGACAGAGCGTGTTCACATCTTCACACAGTGTATCATGAAGCCATACATTGAGTGAAGTCACTGGCTGTCACACCACTAGGTTTTCCCCTTCCAGACAACTTCAGTGCTTATCAGTGATCCTTGTTAGGAGAGGATTTTGAGTTTAAATCTGATAAGCTGTCTTCAAAGAGGAAGGTCATTTGCAGCGATCAGATGTGATGGCAGACACTTGCCTTTCAGAGCTCCATTAAATGAAAAAGTAAACCTCTCATTAGTGAGGAATTTTTCTCAAGACACTAAAAATCTACATCCTGGTATTAATTCTGGACACACTTAGTAGACAGATTAATCTAAATGTTTACTGTATCTAATCTTTCATTATGTGACTCTGGATGTTTCATAAACCAATTTACTGTAGGTATGGAAAGATCAAGCAGTAGAGATGCAAACTATATATAACTTCTATGCAAGAGCATTAGAACATGACATTAATCTCCTTTCTAATTTCCTATGCTCCCATTTTTGTCATACAAGGTGACATCCCTCACAGCAACTGGGTGATTTATACTGTGGAGGGTAATTCTTAACCATCTTTAATATTGGTGCAATAGCTCATCCATCTTAAAGCAAATGATATATACAAGATTATTTATTCAGAACAGGCATTGAATCATTAGAAAAAAAGGCTTAGTCCTGGATAAATACAGCATATCTGTGTTTGTCTCTCTGATACCAAGTAAATTACGTGTGTCCATTATAAGTATATATAACCTGTCCCAAATAAATGGACTCTAAAATCTTACGGTGAAATACCTATCTGAAACAAAATAAGGACTTGAAAAATAAAAATAAAGGGAACTTATTCTTTTATTTCCACAATATAAAAAATTATATAAGTACCATGACATGATGTCAGAAAAGCAGAACGAACAAAATAGTTGTAGTCAGTCTATTCTAGTCTAACAATGTGTCGAGTTTTTTTATGTGGACTGCAAGAAGGGCAGCATTATGGTTTATCCCTATCCAAGTATTAAAGTCCTTACGTGTAATAATTAACTTCCTCAATAACACTGTGGTTTTGATAGACTTAAAACATTCTTTGTTATTTCTCCCCAAACTGATAATGGCTGTCAACAGTAATTGCCCTAAATTTCTGCTTGTTTATGTCTGAGAATGAATGATTGAGGTTGGGTTCTTTGAGTACAGTCTGGCAACCAGAAGTTTTGTAGGGTCTGTTTGGGTCGACCTCTTTCCACTGAGAAAAAGCATCTTGACCATTTTTTTTTTTCCTTTGATTAATTTATTCTCATGACAATATTGCTCTCCATCTCCTTTCCCCCCCTAGTAATTGCCTCCTTGTGGGAGAGCTGTCTTGTGTCCTCCAAGCTTTCATTTTGTTAGGCCACCAAGTCGATTTTCTATAGGGATGGTAGAGTTAAATATTGCCCACGTCTACTAAAATCAGAGATAAGAAAGAGATAGAAAGAAAGTTCAGAACAGACTGAGGAATTCTGGGATAGCATTGGAGGACTGTCAAACATAAGCTGAAATACGCAGTTTTAAAAATTTTTGTTCTTGGTTTTCAGCTAAAATGCTTTCTGCATTTGCCTGCCTCAAATTAACAAGCCTCCATTGAGAGTGGAGAGTCTGTTCATTTTAAAGCACATTTGGCTACCTCGTGCTGAAATCTAAGAAAATGGAAACCAGCGGTCTTAGACGCCAAGCAAACCACAGCTTGGCCTGATCCAGACCACGTGGATGTCCATGGAGACATTGTCACAGTCTTCAGTGTGTTTTGAATCAGTTGTCTTTGAGACCAGCCGCCAACAATCCCTCCTGTGAGGAGGACAAAGAAAACAAAGACAATCAGAAAAAAAATCCAACACTCTACTGAAAAATCCTCTGCTCTTTATTTAAGTGTCAAACGTAGAAGAACAAATTACTGCAACTTTTCCTTTCATGGGAATTACCCAAGTAACTTTTTGCTTTGAAAAGTCGGGGTTCATGTTTTGTGGCATCACTTTTCTTTCTTTTACAGGAATTGTCTCAAATATAAAATGCATGCCTGAAGAAAGGTAAATCAATCAAAGCATAATAACTTATTCAATAGTATAGACTAGTGCTGCCAGTGAAAATTGATAAAGAAATAATCAGAGTGCATTAGACCCCATCCTTTCCTGAATTACATGAATACAGCTCTTGATGTAGCAGAGGGAGTTTTGATACTTCAGAATCTATACAACAAGCATGGGTCGAAATCTCCTCCCATATTAATTTTATGCCAGGGTAATTTCATACATTTTAATGAAATCATTTTGCATTTACACCAGTGAGAGAGACCAAGAAAAAGCTTCCATGAATACTCTCTCTTTTTTTTTTTTTTTTTTTAAATAAGGGGAAAGATATAATTTGGACACGGTAATTTTCAGAAACATCATTCTTTTCCTTTGTGGAAGCATGATCTACAATACCATAAATACAAATAATGGCCATTGAGCAGGGTCCATATATTTTACTGTCAACAGTCAATAGTGACTCGAAGACCAAAAAAAGAAAAAAGAAACAATGGAATAAAAAAATCCCTAATAAAAATATTGATACTAGCATGGAGTCAAATAAACTAGCTTTTTGTAATGAAAGCAGTCATCGAAAAGGGGAGGTTTCATCCTGAACTATTTTTTTCATTGTAAGTTTTTTCTTTAACCTTCACTCAGTCTGCATCCACAAGAAGGTCTCTCTGCTAATAAGGTTACTCGTTCAGCCCTTCTCACCTCCTGTAATTTGCCTAAATTACGGAAGGCAAATTAAGCCAGCTCAAAACGATATTAACAGATTGGTGCTACCATCATAATTGAATCACAGCAGATGCAAAGGGACGATGGAGACTTGGTTGTAAATATATCAAGTGGTTCTGATGACAGTAATGCATTTTATTAGGGAAAACTATCATCATTTTTATGATCTAATGTACATTTACCCTTTTCTTGCCCTTCGTTCATCAGGTAGGACATAAGGTAAACGGATTCATGTATGTTAATTTTTTTTTCCTAATTAACTGGATTTAAGATTATATTCTACATTATTTAGTGGTTGCTTTTACACCTAAATCATGTGCTGCCAATAAGGGAGAATCACTGTTTTTGAGAGGTATGAGCGTCCTCCACTGTTCTCTCATCAGCAGCCTCAGGGGATGGACTCAGCTCTGCCTGTTCTTCCTCTGAGCAGCCACAAGCCTCAGTGTCCGGAGCTGGACCCAAGCAGGACCCGCAAGAGGGCTGTGGTGGAGTAACGGCAGGACCATGCAGAGCATAGGACAGCATCTTCTCAGGTCAGGGAAGGTATGTACCTGAATTTGCATCCCTGGAAGCACGCATTAATCACTTGGTTAATAGCAGGCCCACTGCCTCCTCCAGCCATAACTTAAAAAGCATGCAATAGGATATTTGACAAAAACAGCTACCCGTGTTTGACATCAGGTATGCAGTTGGATCCTGCAATCCATCAAGAGCATCAAGCAGGAAGGGACTCAAAATTTTAAGCTCAAAAATTCAAGTGAGGAAGTCACGGGAGGAAAGCTCCAGAGCCACAGGTCATTATAGTTTCACATGATGTCCTGTGCAAATGGGGTTAATGGCACCTTAGGATAGTTAATGGCACTTGAGTACCTCAAATCCCCATGATGACAATGCTTGGTGACTCCATAGTGCCCTGTTCTTCTGGTCTGTGCTCCAGGGCACCTTCTTCTCACCTGCAAGACACGTGAGAAACACTCCTGTTCTCCGAATCCTGGCCAGGAGGTAGCACACAATATGGAGTTTATACTTGCTATGTGCTATAGGGTTGTCACACATAGCCCATCTCTTTGGGTATTTGTCAGGCCACCGGTATGGGTGGCCAACCTTGAAGACATGGATGCTTTTCTCATTCCCACAGGACTCCGGGGTGTATTAAATGCTGATATCCTTTGTTTGATTTTAGCCTTTCAGCTTCCAGTGCTACCCAGTTCTACCCATCTCTGCTTGTTTACACTTAAGAGAGAAAATCAGCTCAGAAAAAACAAGGCTCTTTTTCTTAGCTTGGAGTATCAATCAAACCAAGCAAGGGGAAATGAAGTGGAAATGGAGTGTGACATCTGGGGAAAAGCCTTCCTTTCATCTGTCTTTATATTGTTGGTTACGGCTAAAGGAGAAAACACAATTCCATCATTACTTTCGGGTATGTGAAGTAATTGTTTTGGAAAAGGGTAGTGGTTGGATGTCTACATCCTGCAGCCTATGCTGGGGAACAATGTTGTGCTTTTAGCGTAGTACAAACCACAGAGGACAGCTTATCTTGTGGGAAAATTTAATTAATAGACGTGTGTTCATCCAGACCTAATATTACCTATAAATTGTCCAACAAATTTTAATTATGTCAGTAGGGCTGCAAGATAAGGATTAGAATAGTGCGGAGACCTTCCATTGCACTCCTTCTCCTATCACAATGTTGTATTTGCTTGCTAATTGCCTGTGTATCATATCTGTTTACTGGATTATATATGAAATACCTAAATTTCACCCTGCAAAATTACCCTTTAGTGTTATTGCAGTCCAGGAGAAAGATGGCCCTACTGACTTCTCAGGTGTGATCTGCTGGTCAAGGTCTGGGTGGCTTGTGACTGTAGAATAGGTGCATGAAGACATCCTAGATGGTAGTACACTTTTTATCATAATAATTTTTCCTGGCACCAGGTGATAGTAACTTTAATCAGAAGAACTCATTCCTTGTAATCAGAATGAACAGAGACATTGTTTTAATCATAGAAGATATCTGAACTCTCAGTTCAGCAATTATGAAATTCAGTGACCTACAAAGAGTTTTTATTTTTAATGTCAAATAAAACAAATTTTCCCCTGGAACAAATAATGGCTTTGCTAGTCTAAATGCAGGGTTTACACAGGTTACGCCAACAATTGGGAGATTGTCCTTTCCAAACTCTTTACAGTCAAATCCACTCTCCATATAGTCAGAGAATTCGGGTGCATCCATGCTTTGGATGCTCTTTTCAGACAAAAATCCAAAAATTCAACCTTCCAGAGTGTGACAATCTGTTCTGTTTGTGGGAGATCCCTGTATGACAATTAGAAAACAGCAGCAGCAGGCAGCTACCCGTGTCTGGAGGAGCGCATTACACCTTGCAGAGTATGTTGCACTCAGGACTGTCACTGATCTTAGTGTCCGTAGTATCTTGGCTGACTAGAAGACCCTAACATATGACGATCTGAAATCCACATTTCCATGACCTTTTGCTTACATGACCACTGTCTGCACCTGTGAAAACTCACGTTAGTAGAGGACATCACAGCGGCCCCTGCGGTGTGGTGACCTGTCTCGGCATCCTCAGACCTGTTCTAGCCTCTCTGACTCCTAAATCTCAGCCCTAATCATCAAGGAACACAGCAGCCTGCGACAAGCATTTCTGAGTTGTGCCCCTACCGTTTTAAATCATTCCCATTCTAGAAATATAATCAACAGTTCTGCCCCTCAGGCATCACAGAGTTAGCCCCAAAAGCAGATAATTCCCTCAAGTCTCAAGAGGACATTTCCAACACCTACTATAAGGGAACTTCTTTAATTCTTTATAAGAACAAAAGACATTAAAAACATGCAAACATAGCACTGAGCCTCTCACACCAACCTTCTCTGGAAAACAAGGCAAAACTGAACCACATGCTGCAAAGACCAGGCACACTAGTGCAATGCCAGGAGATCCTCAGTGATATGGTGTTGTGGGCAGAATAAGACATCTTTGCAGGAGAGAAAAAAACTGGAGTTCCATTAAAAATCCATGGGTTTGATTTTAACTGATTCAACCATAGGAACTTTTCAGCTTGTAAGGTGCTCTTCTTTCTTCATGAGCCTTACAGTTCCCCCAGTTAAGGAGGTAAAGGCTGGTGACTGCACAGTCCCAGTGAGTGGCATCTAATGCAGCCACCCACCACACCTTCTGGCTTAGCAGACTCGGTGTCTGTTTATCTTCAACCTCTTCTGTGAAGCCTATTCACTAATTTAAACAGTTTGGATTAAGGAAGAACATAAGTGTGCATAAAGTATACTTTTTTTTTTTCATTATATGCACAATCATATTTCTAACATATTTCTTTTTCTGTGGCCTAAGCATTATAAATGAAAAACCCAAACCAAACCAGGGTACCGTGGGATCACTGCAAGTGTCTGCCTCCAATCTTGTCAGTCTGACAGATATTGAAGTAAGCAGTTCAAAATGTTGTGGGTTTTTTGTTTTGTTTTGTTTTTTCTGTTTTAGGGTTCTGTCTTGTTGGGTTTGATTTTTTTGTTTTGTTTTGTTTTGTTTTCCATTATGATACAGCAGCAAAAATTGGATATTGTTTAACCAGTGTTCTGAACAATTCAGAATTTCAGGAGCGCTAGATCTAGACACAAAGATCAATTGTGCTCTGTGTCACTACCAAATGATCAATTAAAACCAGGCATCTAGTTTTGGACTTGGTGTTTGGACAAACTGCAAAGGTCCATGTCAAAACCACGCAATAAAACCCCTTCCATCTCTGGTCTCAGGTCTCTCCACCTCCCAGATGAAGGATTTCTTTGTTACTGAATTAAAGCAAAATTCACTAGTCACCAGCGTGCCCTTAAAAACTGAGAAACAAAGTGATTATTACTAGTGTCTCTACAACAGCAAATTGCTTCTGTTTTAAATATTTCCCAGGAAGGACATTTTTTTTTCCCAAGTCCCTCAAATAAAGCCAACAATTCCAGAGAGGGTAACAGTACTTATATTTATTATCTGACAAACCTTATGTAGCAAAAGATTACATCTGTCTATATTTTTTTGGCTGTTTTGTGGGAGCTGATGCCATCAGAAGTGAAATAGAGAACTTCTGAGAATGCTTCCTTTTGGTTTATTGCTTCATTTTGTTTTATGAATGCAGCCTCCATAGCCTTTTGCTTTTATTCTGGCTTTCCACGTCGCTGTGCCTGGTACTTTAGCTAGTTGTGTCATCACTTACACTATAAATCCCAGGGGCTCTAACTGGACGTAAAAATAACCTCACATGAAATTTGTGAACCTCGACAAAATGAATTTGAAATACCAACAATAAAAAACTTCATTCATTTAGAAACAATCAGTTTGTTCTTTTTGTAATGTAAAATAAAAAAAGAAAACAAAACCAAAAAACATAGAACTTAAAAATAAAAGCGGATAAATTCCCACTTTTATCTCTGTTGAAAGCCCTCTGCGTAACCGGCCAAAGGAGCAAATTTCTCCAGCAGAGGAAAGTCCATAGAGAGGCCAGGAGTGCAAGCTTCTCCTCCAACCAAAAACATCCCTTCAATGTAAGGAGTTTATTGCCAATTCCTATTCAACATGTAATCTCACAGGCCAGGGGAAATGAATGCACGTGGGGTTGGGAGCGAAAATGAATGAGGGTGGAGAAAAATATAATATTCCCTGAGTAAAATGCAAGTTTTCTCAATATATGTCTCCCTACCTTCCTCCCAAGAGCACAAATTTCTATCAGATCTTTCCTGAACCTCATTTGATTCTCAGCAGTCCTCCATGCCTTTTCCTCTGGAGGCCTTGCACGTATGCACATATTCCAGTCTTCATTTGCGGTGTCTGTGCCTTCTATTTTTCAAAGCTAATAGACGAGTCTGATGTTTTCTACTATTTTATATTCTGGAAAAGTTTTCCAGCAAAAAACATTGTGAGAAATTGCAGTATGCAGCTTTAACTCGCACGCTGCAGGTTGCCCCACGGAATGGGAGCCCTGTGATTTTCCTCATTTGCCCAAGCAGAATGCGTTTCATGTGAGGCAGAGATGTCAATGCACTCAGAGAACAAGGACAATTATAACTTTTAGCCATGGTCTGTAGTGTTCATCTGTAAAGTTTGAGCCTCATATTACACTCAATAAACAGCTTGTCTTTAAACTAAATATAGACCACTTACTCATGCAAATTACATTCTCCCGAGTGGAGCATACCATTACAATAATTGCATTTACAAAGGATGTGAGCATGCCTAAGCCTTTTGGGAAAAGTTTCTTCCTCCACTTACATAAATCTTAAGATTCAGAGCTCCATTGAGATGAAGGGCTTGTTCGTACCTCAGGCTCCCCATGACAGCCCTCCATCATTTCAGGTTGGAGAGCTGCCCTGGGAAGCAGGAGGAGAAGTGGGCATTCCCCCGTGATTTTCCAGACCATGCTCCTGATGTGGCCATTCACATCTGAGTGGTAACTGAATATAAAATGCCCTTAAGTGAAATGGGAACTTTTTACACCTCCTTTGTTCTGAAAGTAATTAAGAGGAATGACAGCATCATTATGAAGCTATAGTTTAAGATAGAAGAACGTAAAAAAAAAAAGAGTTGTTAGGAAGGAGATGCACATGGAGATGAGTCAGGCTACAAAGTAAACTGAGATTATGGCTTTTCCCACCACCTTTCTACTAAAATTTATTTTTAAGAATTAAAAATCTCTTTGCAAATGCAAGCAGTTACATAGAAAAAAATTACCTCATAAACCACTTCACTGCCTCCAAATCTTTCTGATGTGAAAACCAGTGACCGAATAGTAAAAAGGAAGATGGGAGTTCAGGTTCAGAGAAGGGAAATAGCACATCAACAAGAAGGTATTTTTGGTGTCTAAGATATAATGCGGTATATGGGACTTAGATGTGATTTCAGCACTTAGACTCCATGGTTTATTCCAGAGCTGTGATGAAGATATGATAGCCCAAAAAGGCAGATCTAGGAAGACCTGTCTCATCTCAGAGATAAAACTATAATTCCAGTAAATGGTGTCTTAGATAACAGAGAAACTCAGGAAAAAAGATAGGGGCAGTTGAATAACCTACACCAGACTGATATAATCAAAGATATTTCAAAGAGGGTCTGCTAAGGCATTTTCAACAGAAAAATGAGCAGTTGGATCTGATAAGGATTTCCTTGCCCTTGTGTCGGGAGTGAAACTTCTGAAAAAGGGGAGATGATTGTCTCCAAGTGACCCCACAGCCCCCTCTGCTCCTGTGGCTGAGATAAAGGGAGCACAGGGCACTCTCTAGGCAGAAGAAACCATTAGGAACCATTAAGGCTAAGAGCAAACTTGCAGGTGTTCAAAAGGATTAAATAAAAGCGCAAGGGTGGTTGGTGGTTGCAAGGAAAGCCAAACATGATTTTAGGCAGTCAGCAACTTGATGGCACGTTTCCTGAGTGACAGGAGACACTAAAGGATCTTGGAGAAGGTAAGGACAGAAAGAGGAGATGCTTGCAGTGAGTAAAACTCTCCCTGGGGAGCAGATGAGCAAATCAGAACAATTGTGAAGCTCTGTGGCAGCAAACGCTCACAGGTGGTGCATGGAATACTAAGCAGGGAGGAAAACTGTCTCCCAAGTGGGTGCAACAAACCTTGTGTGGGGCTGCCAGGGCAGCGTCAGCCTGACTGTGACACTGCTAGCAACCACAAAGGATTAGGGCAGAGACCTGTCTCCTCCTGGGCTGGTGGGACCAGCCAGGGCATCAAGGGTGGGATGCTTCTCAGCTGCAGTGAGGATTTGCAGCTCCACCACTTGTGACGGCTGGAGAAGGCGTTGGGACCGCTGCTGCAGCAGTGTAGCAAATCAGCATTAAGAGCTGTCAAGAGGACACTGTTATTAATGTAAAGCTGCTCTTAATCAGTTCCAGGAAGCTGCAAAATTAACATCCCCTAGGAGAGGAGCTGAGCAAATGTGGCACAGAGAACAAGAAGGGGATTGTTTGGTCGAGTCAGTGTGGAAAACTGGGGCTGCAAAGCCTGTGATTTCAGTCCCAAGAAGAGAAAGCCATAAATTTAAATACATTTGTATCTGCCTTCCCCTCCTAGTCCTCATGCGTCTCTGTCTTCCCAACCTCTCATGGACAGCACTGGCACATGGAGAAAATATAAGTACAACTGTGCTGTTTCCATATCAGAGACACCTTTGTCATGGACTTCAGGGGCAGAAGGATCAAACCGAACTTTCCTGTGTGCTATCCACGTGGCCAGGCCCGAGGCAGGGTCCTTCTGCTTTCCTGGGTGCATGGGCACTGGTTAGGCACAGAAAGCGGAATGCCAACAGCAGCGAGGAGAAATGTAAGATAGAGAAAGACCCTCTATGTGGATGACCTTTAGGAGTGACTATACACAAGCTTCAGGCAGAGATGAGGAGGCAGAATGAATAGAAGACTTGCTGCTGCATGCAGTGTGATTTGGTCCCAGGGTGGGGAGGGAGGGATGCGTTTGCTGATATTATGAAAAATCATGGCAAGTGAATTTCATAGAACTGTTGATTCTTTTAGGTTGGAAAAGACCTTTAAGATCATCAAGCTCAACTGTTAACCTAGCACTGCCAAGTCCACCACTAAACCATGTCATTCAGTGCCACATCTACCTGTCTTTTAAATACCTCCAGGGATAGCAACTCAACCACTTCCCTGGGCAGCCTCTACCAATGTTTGAGAACCCTTTCAGTGAAGAATTTTTTTCTAATATCCAATCTAAACCTCCCCTGTTGTAACTTGAGTCCATTTCCTCTTTTCCTATTGCTTGTTACTTCGGAGAAGAAACTACCTTTCAGGTAGTTGTAGAGGGCAATGAAGTCTTCCCTCAGCCTCCTCTTCTCCAAACTAAACATGCCCAGTTCCCTCAGCCTCTCCTCATATGACTTGTTCTCTGAACCCCTCACCAGCTTGGTGGCTCTCCTCTGGACACACTCCAGCATCTCAATGTCTTTCTTGTAGTGAGGGGCCCAAAACTGAACACAGTATTCGAGGTGGGCCTCACCAGTGCTGAGGACAGGGGAACCATCACTTTCCTACTCCTGCTGGCCACTCTATTTCTGATACAAGCCAGGATGCTTCTTGGCCACCTGGGCACACTGCTGGCTCATATTCAGCCCACTGTTGATCAATAACCCCAGGTCCTTTTCCACCAGGCAGTTTTCTAGCCGCTCCTCCCCAAGCCTGTAGAGCTGCACGGGGTTGTTGTGACCCAAGTGCAGGACCCAGCACTTGGCCTTGTTGAACCTCATACCATGGCCTTAGCCCATTGATCCAGCCTGTCCAGATCCCTCTGTAGAGCCTTCCTAACAGCAAGCAGGTTGACACTCCAACACAACTTGGTGGTGTCTGCACCTGGCAGACAACAGTTTCAGCTGGCCAGAGCCTTAGGTGAAAACACGAGCACAGTAGAAAATGTCCTGCTTAGTCTCATTAAACCAGAAAGCTCCAAGCTCTGTGGCATAGGTGTGTTGTAGCATTGCTGTTGCCTATAGCCCTGGCATGGCTTTTTGCTGGAGAGAGATGAAAATACTTGGAAAGCAGAGAGTGGGTAGCTCTTAGCTCGTCCCAGGCTATCTTATCTCCCAGAGAAGCTGCCAAGGATGCAGCACTCCTGTGGCCTATAGGACCTGGGGACCAAGAGCACCTCACAGCTGCCCTCAGCAGACATCTGCAGGCAGCATCCTAGGGCTGGGAGGGTGCAATGTGCTCAGGAACTGGCACTCTGGATGGGGGTCTTCCCCGGTGTGGTGAGCAGAGACCCATGTATCCCTGCTTCAGAGTTCTTTTGTGCAGGCAGCTCCATAAGAAGAGTTTATAAACACACACAAGCATGTTCAGAGTGAGTTGTAGGTGTGCAATATAAAGATTCAAATACACCATCTACTTAATTTCAAGCAATTTTTTCTCTCCAGGACATAAAATGCTAAATGAGATCTGCTGTAATGCCTGGGGTATTCAGTTTCTCTAAAGGTGTAAAGCAGACCAGCCTCTCAGGGATTCTTCTAATTGACAGAAGGTAATTAAAAGGAGAGTGGTGAGACAGGAAGTGCCCTAAGTATTAAATACTTAAAGCTGGTTTGTGCCAGTGTGAGTAAATGGAATCAATGCTCTGTATCATTATTTAAACACTATAATTGAATTTGGAAATGCAGGTACTTAATGCTCCCTCTGGCCTGCAGCCAGAGAAAATTGCGGTCAAAGGAGAGGGGGCCAATAAACCAACAAGGCAGCTCAGGTGGGCTGGAGATCAGAAGAGAAATTAGTTCCAGGGTACTAATTGAAATCAGTGGACACAAAGTGAGGCCCAGTTGATCTCAGGGAGCTGAATGAAGTTTGCTCTCATTTTGTGTTGGTTCAGAGAGAGGTTTTCTGGCATTCCATGCCTCCACCTTGAGCTGATTCTCCATCATCTCTGTTGAAGTGACCATGGTGCTACCTTGGAGAAGATTTTGCAGTGATCTTTCCCTTTGAAGGCTGCTTTTCTCTCTAGCATCAGCCGAAGCACAGCTACTCTGAAAACATCTTTAAACTTTCACGAGCAGAAGAGAGAGGGACCACTGTTTCTAATGACAGAGATCCACTCCCAGAAGAAGGACCTACTCCTGTCCTTGAACAGGTTGTCACTGCTTTTAGGTGGTCCTTGAGCACTTTTCTGCATGCTCCTCAGCAAGGGACAGCAATGATGCTCTCTTTGGCACCTCTGCACTTCAGTCCTTATGCGGCACTGAGCTGGTTATTCAGATAAGGGTCACATAGAACATCCCATATAGTCTCAGGCCAGTATTTACGGCTCAGAAACTAGCAGACTTCATCTAAAGTATCCTATACTAATTGAAGCAATTTTTCTGCCTTCTTTAGGTGGATGTACCCGTAACAACAAGCTGAATAGGAAGCATTATGTCACCTTCTCTGGATACTGCCTTCTCAGTAAAGCATTTTCCTACACAATTGAAATGTTGGGTTCATGTTCCCATTTTTAATGTGAGAGAACAGTCATGATGGTAATATTTCTTCCTCCATCATCTACAGAGGCTAATTTGATTTTGGTTCCCCTCAGGCAGCCTAATAGCTGGCGACTGATGTCAAGGAAAGCCATAGTGAAAATAAACTTTGATGAGCAAGGTCATTTGGCCACTGGAGCAGATTGCAAAGATTTTCCAGCTGCAACGTCTTCAAATCAAGAATGGGAAATTTCCTAGAAGTTTCTTGTTAGGCAACCTACTGAGCTCAACATAGAAGTAAAAGAGTGAAAGGTGCCTGACAGCAGGAAAAGGTCAAAGTAACTGATCAAACAGTTCTCAGCTGTGAGGATCTGTGCATCGTTGGTGAAAATGGGTTTTACAGCCACTAAATTTGTGATGCAATGCTGGATTTACTTTTTTTAATTTCAAGATTAATAGCTAAAGATAATTGGTGCCAAGGTTTTAAAAGCAAACTTCATCTTATGTGTAACCCCAGCACAGCAAATTATCCAATCATATTTATGCTACTTGTGGCAAAACTGTGCCTCCCGTTTCTTGAAAAATAGTATCGTGGGGCAAGATTTGTAAGAGAGTTTCTTATTTTCATCCAACAAATTTTAAGGTCAGGCTTAGTAGTTTGTCATTGACAAGGCCTTTAGTCATTTTGAAGAATTGGGAAAACAGGGCAATCAGTGGTTTTCAATGTGATGTCCTACCAGCATTGCATTCAGAGAGGTAAGTGTCCTCATTCAAGTTGTATTTTTCTTAGCATATTTTAACAGGAATTTCTGTCTTTGGCAATCCACTATAGGGAAAAAGAAAATAAAGATCAAAGAAAATTACGATGTGAATTGCAGAAAGATACCTTCGAGCAGTTTCCATAAAGATGAGATTGCCTACTAGAGATGATCTTTAGAGCAGTTTCCATGGTACGTGCAAACAACCTTAATACAAAATTATGCCCGAGTCTCTTTCAGACGTTCCTTTATCTAAAAGAAGGAGCATAAACAGCTCATTCACACCACCACCTTCACAAACCGTGCCACTGAAATCAGCAACAAGGATGGCAAAATCAGTCCCTGGGTAATCATGCTTTTCAAGAGGATTTCAGTTCTGCAAGATGCTCAGCAGATCCTGCAAAACTGCCATGGACTTGGAGACAATTAAGATTTTGCAAAATCAAACCGATAATTATCAGGCTTTGATTAGTGTTGATTCCTGGGTATGAAGCTTATATTTCAAGTTTTGATCTCATAAGTAACTTCTCTAACTTTTTCTCATTGCAGCTTCTTGAAATAAAGTAATCAAATAAATCTGGCATTCAGATATATGAATGCCCCACAGTTTATTGTAAGTGACACTAATGACCTTTTATGTATACTAATTAATGCAATGATTCTTTTACTTTCTCCAGGCTCGAGCAAAAAATCCCCAACCCTGATTTTCAGCTAAATTTCCCAATTTGTTTAAGTATATACATATAAATATATTATATGTACAAATACAGATATTTTCATACAGTGAGATGATAATTCTTATGCTGCTGTAACACAGCCTAAACAAAACCCATTGCTTTCAGGTTTATCTCTCACCCTTACATCAGAGGTGTCACCCTTCGATTTGAGGTATAACCCTTAGTCGGTAAACTCCTTGGGGCAGACAACAGCCATGCTCTTGCTATGTAGTAGAAGGAGTTGACTTTAGTGAGCTGTTCCGTTTTGTGCTTATGTCTGTATGAAAGAAGAATAGGAGTAGGGCTTTTTGTCTTTTATAGTAACACACATTTGATTATTTGGCTGCAGAGATTAAGACTTTTGATGTGTAGGAAAGACAGATAGGGTGAGGTGTCCCATTACCAAGAAATGTGGTGACATATAGTATTTGCCTGCATATGCGGAGGCCTGGAAAGTGTCCCTCTGGGTTCAGCACTTTTGATGCTACAGAGGTTCCCAGCAGTGGTGGCAGTGGTAAGTGAGGCCTCCACAACCTGCTCCATGAAACAATATTGACTTCACAGCACCTGCGCTTAAAAACTTGCTGATGTGCGCATTGATCTGCCAGACAGTTTGAGATTTTGGATGTCTTGGTCTGAAACCTTTGGGACCACAAACCTATGAATTAGATCATTCATCTGTGAGGGATGAACAGCCTTTTAGAAAACAATGTTGATGGTAACTAGCAGGCTTGGGAAATAGCAGACTCTAGCATATGTCACTACCAGTTTACTTCTACTATTTGCAGATAAAGGTGGTAGTACTTATATGTGGTACCTCAAGCTGTGGCTGCTCTTCTGAAAAGGGTTTTAAGACCACACTTTATTTTTAGGAGAGGATCCTAAAATGAATCTTTCTTATTTTTTTTAATTTTTTTTTTGGCAAGGGCCACACCGGTGGAAGGCTAAACACCTGTCCTAGCCTGGCACAGACACACACGGGGCTGCATTTGCTCTGCAAAGAGAGAGCTTCCACCTCCAGCCCCTGCTGCCTGGCACATTTCACACGTATTAATTCTACAGAAAAAAAAACACAACATGAATTCTGTTTTTTTAAAGCAGATGTCTAATTAGCTACTGGCTGCTATTCTTCTCTTAGACATGCTTTTGGGAGATTAACGATAATGAAAAATTGCTGAATCCCCTTTATGCCAAAGAACATTCATTCCAATAGTTTAGATCCAACGCCATAACCCACAACATAGTGCTGGATGCTCTCCTGCTTTCAAGTATAATCCCCGTCTCTCTTTTGGGGGAAGGGAGGGGTGGTTTGTTTTTGTATATCCACGTCAGCTTTGATTCATACGTAATTTATGGTGTGCTTTCAACTGTTCAGTTAACTTGCCTTCTGTGCATATTCTACAAAGCAAACAGCTTTTATGTCAGATATACAAACTTTGAAGAGTTTTACTTTTTTGAATTGTTTGATGGATTACATGTATTTGTATAATAAGAAGTGGTGCGGACGTTGTCACAGACCATGCTTAATGGATTGGAAGTAGGAAGTTTATATTCCCACTGTGAACATAAGCATCCGCTGTGTTTGCAAGCTCCTAGTCAGAAAAATCAACTGAAGCAAAAAGTATGCTGCCAAAAAAGAAAGTTGTTGGCTGACAGTTGGCCGTTGTATTGCTGTGGGAGGAAAGGACTGTTCTGCACCCTCGCGCTGCGATGGAGACAGGGAGCCTAAAAATCTCAGTAGAAATCTCCTTGAGCTGAACTGCTTCCTGCAGACCTGCAGTTCACTCTCTTTCTCAATTACTTTCATTCAGTCCTTTTCTGCCTCTGCCAGACACCTTTCTTCTCTGAAAACCCAAGGATGAAAAATCACTCTCCATTGTAACTGGAAAGTTAAGGGAGATGTCCCAAGGGTGGCTTCACACCTCCACTTTAGCTGACTTTGGCTGAAACCTTCACATCAGTTTTTGTCATTATGCTTGTTTAATCATACAGGCCTGACCTTCTAGTCCTCCAGAATGTGGGTAGAAACTCTCCATATCACACTATATAAAATTTCTGTGTAATTGAAGTGCGCTATTGAAATAAAAAATCAGATGCTAATTGTGCTGAGATATCTGAGTCTAGAAGAATATCCTTTTTCTTAGCAAGTTCTGGTTATTTGATCTCTGCAAGACAAGCGATGAAACCCGACTATCACAGCAGTGATGGTAGATCGCTCTACCAAAAGGGCATCTCTTCAGTAGAATTATTTTTATGAACACTTTCAACTGTTGTCCCATATGTTGAGCACACTTGGGGGAGGCTTGGCTGTGCAATGGGGATTTTCATGCCAGATGAAATGGCAGATCTCTTAGGAGTGAATTATTCATATTCATGTCGTGACCTTTCATTAATATACTCAGTTTCAAAAATAAAGTTTAATCCTTTTTAATAAGTCTCCCTTCCTTTTTCTGAACATCTTTTACTTCTAACTCAGGAACAGACAGATCCTAAAACTTGAATGTAAGTTCCTGAGAAGAGTCTCTTTTTTTTTTTTCAATCATTCCCCAGCCTTTTTTGTTAATAAGCTCAGGAAATTAAGAAAAGTTCCTATATTCCTTTCACAAAACACACCAGTAGTTTCATCTTCCATGGAATAAAGTCACTGTAGCCCTATGTAATTAAACTTCCTACCATATCCTACTAATTATATACCACTTCCTTTAGGGAAATTATTTCCCAATTCCTGTATCATATAATAAGAAACGTAAGGTGTAATAATGCTGATTTATTTTTATGGATATTTCCCCTCTCATCCAACTAAGATCTCTTTCGTTCCCAAACTTCTCTCAGCACTTTAATATTCTAGAACTCTTACATTCTCATTAGTAAAAAATAGATCTTTACATTTCAGCCTCTTCTAAGAGTATTGCATTTTTCAAATATAAGGATTATCTCAGTATCATGATTTCTAACCCAAATTTGGATTACTTGTATGCTTCTCAATGCAGCACAAAGCTTTGCTTACATCCATATTTTTTTTCGTGCATTTGCGTTTGCAAAGAATGGGTTTGTAAATCACCTCCTCATCCCCCAGTGAGCAGAGTATTTTTTAAATTATTGTCAATGCATCTTGGGTTTCATCTAATTAAACCATACTCAACTGATGGATGTGTTTCTGTTTTATCTTTCCTTGTACAACAATATTCTTTTCTTTACTAGGCTTTCTGGGTCGCCTTCCCTTAATGCTCTTAAAATCCTGCAAAAATTCTGGAAAAAATAGTAGGACAATTTATCCTGGGAGTCCTACTTCATTATTTCAGATCGGGTCTGATCTTATGCCCAGTGAAGTCAATAGAATGATGCCTTGTGATTTTTGATTAAAACTTTTGATTAAACCTGGGGTATCGAACTCGGTTTTTCTCAAACCTCTTAGGTCACGACCTCCTCTTTCTCTCCTCTTCAATAGCTTAAGCATGAGCAAGGGCCAACAGAAAGGCTCTCTACATGGCTGATCTTTCAGCGAGGCAGAAGAGAGGAAGAGAAACTCAAAATTGTATAGGTGAGAGATAAAGACCTGGAGACTGTGCTTCTCCCCTGCTCCAAATGCAGCCTACCCTTTGCCATAGAGCCCACTCTCTGAAATCTCTCTTGGTTTGAGAATCAAGAATTGGCTTTGCTCATACCTTCTTCCTGGATATCACTAAATCATGCAGGTGAAACAAAAGACCTTCCCACCCTCTTGAGATGCGAATGCACACGCATCCCACCTCTAAAGACCTTTGAGACACAGTCTGTGATAAAAAGCAATTATTCTACCTCTTTCTTACTTTTAAAAATCAAAGTGGTTAAATGCATATGGTTTTCAACCCATCATCACAGCTTGAATTTAAATATAGATTTTGTGGCTCTCTGGAAAGAGAACCATATCATTTTTTAGGGACCTATTCCAGTCACAACTGTTATTTTATCTTACAGACAGAAGCAGAGCTAGTTCTGGGTTCTGGCTGATTATGGAAAAGGTGCCTGGGTTCAGAAAGGGGAACTTGGTTATCACAGTGCTGAATTTTCAGGTACCTATCTATAAATCACTTTCCTCCTTAGTACATTTCTAGGTATACAAGGTTAGGGTATTGTTAGACGTCCAGGAGTCACAGAGGTCCAAATACTGTGCAGAAAACTTTTAAACTTTGCCAATAGGATGCTTTAAGGGAAGGCTTAAACTCTTTGCCTTCTTAGCAATCCTAATTGGAGTTTCTTCTGTGAATTCAGGCCTTGTAGCTCTTCCTAATACCCCTGTCAGGATTCAGGGACAAAACTATTATTGGGGAAAAGACAAAGCAAAAGAAATAGACACGTGGAAAAGAAAAAAACCTGTATGTCATGTTGCACTTTGGTGATAAATTTCTACCATTTTGTCTGGGGTAACATCAAGACCTCTAAGGACTACATGGGCTAAGCATTTACATGGCATAAGGGTTCAGATCAGGCAGATTACAAGTGTGACCATGTCTCTTGTACATTTTATGTCTCCCAGCCCCTCTCCTGATGATTACACTGCTCTTCTACTCTGGTGAGAGTACAGAGCTTTCAGTTCCAGTTTCAGTTCCTAGTACCATACCCAGAGGCAAGCAGTCCTTGCAGGAGTGGCCAGGACCATTGAATGAAAGCATCTTTGTCTGAAGGTAAAGTTAAGAATGCAAATTCCCCCAGACCAAGATCTTCTTGATCCTTGATGAGCTACTATGTAACACTTAGATGGGAGGCACAACGTTGCCCCTTCTAGTCATCTTCTGTGAGGACCTTCTTCTGGTGTTTGGTAGACATGGTCCAGGCATAATTATGGGACCACATAAGCTTCTGGGTATGGAGACACCCCTCTGGATATGCCAGAGCCACAATGGGAGACAGACCCCCAGGCCATCTGTCAGCTTAAGGCCATGTCAGGCAGCAGTTCAAGCTGAGATAGCTGGGATTTTGTCTAGGGGATCTCCAGGATGGTTGAGAGAAACAACTGTAAAAAGCCTTTCCTAGTTCTGACACCTGAATTTTACTTACTTTGAGTCATATGTGATGTTCACATGTCCAGAATCTGGCTCTAGGCGTTTAATTGCCTCTTTTTCATAGCCAAAAAATGAGGTCCCAAAAGCTTTATTTGGGCAAATTGCTTTCAAATGTACTCAGCATGTACTTTTACATTTCACAATTTGTTTATGCACCCCTGAAAAAACTCATTAATCTTTCTTTAAGTCTCCAGTTTTGAAAACCTTGTAGTAAAGCTTGCATGGCTCAAAAGCTTCAGTGATTTAGAAAAGAAAGGAAAAGGACCAGAAAATTCCTTGAAGCAGAATTGTTCCTGGTGTCAAGATACCATGAAGTATAAATATCAGCACAAGGATTTTCTTTATTTCTATATGTATTTGAAACGGATAAGGAGATACGTTTCTGTAGGAGTCAGTGATACTTATACCAAACCCAGTGCCTCTCGGTTTTCATGTACTATTCTCTTTTGCACTCAATCTATTTGATTCAATATTCACTTGATCTTTTTGCACTGAATATGCAGCTAGTGCACTAATATTAATTTTGGCATAATTTAGTATATCAAGTAGTAATAAGCAAATGTGAAAAGCTTCATGTAAGGATCTGCAGTCTATTCACTATACCCTGCAGGTATTCCTTTCTTTTCAAAAGTATTTGGGAGCTAACTTAGCCAACCACATAACGCACCCTCATCAGGTAAAAATAAGAAACTGTAATACTTGATCTTTTCAAAACTGACTCATTTGGATCTCAGGGTCATTATTTGAGCTTCTTTGCTTTGGTGGAACCTAATTAATGAACCAGTTAAAAAAAAAATTGATTAAACAAAACATCCTTGCATCCTGCTCTGAAGATGACCAACTTGATTCACCAGCAATTGCTTTATAAATGAGTACATGAATATTAATATTCATATGATTTCTTGATGAAGCTATTCACACCTTTTCAGAATTCTGCAGTTTTAAAAATATACTCCCTTCTGTACCTTCTTTGGAGTCTATCGTCTCAATAAAGAGCACATTTAGAGCCTGCTCCTTCAATGTGTTGAGTGCTCTACTTCAGTCCTGAGTGCCCTTGGATCGGTGACCTCGGGGACATTTTGTGGAGTACTGTTCATCGTGGCACGATAACAGAACATCCAGTTTCTTTGGTCTAATCCTTTGGTTCTTCTGCTACTTTAATAGTTGGTTTATTTTAGCTCAGACAACACTGCTTCAAATAACTCACCTCTTATGAATTTTATTTTCCCTGTAAAGCCTATAGAGAAATGGCATCTGATGTTATTTGCTGTAGAAATAGGTATTAGAAAGTTCACCCTCAGCTTAGCAGGAGTGGCCCAGCCTCCCATCTGCCACAGGGTCTTGTAAGACAAGAGCATGGCAGACCATTCTTGGAAGACATTTTTGCAGTTTAATCAAGGGACAAAGTTAAGAGACTGCATTATTAGGAACTGTGACTGAATTATATCTCCTGCTTAATTTCCCAAAAAGGCTGTAGACTCGGCAGCACATGCAGCTACTACTTTCTCTCAGGGTCTTTTCTCAAAGTGACATGTGTGATAGCCAAAGCTAAATAACTGAATGAGAGTCTTGTCTTTATAAGTTTTGGAAACACANGGCCTTATTAAACCTCATCCCATCTCTGTCCTGAGAGGATGCAGTGGGTGGTACTGCAAGGTTCCTGTTATGGATTTACAGGTCTAACACCAGCTTTAGGATAATTCAGTCATGGAGCTGAAACAGTGCCAGTATGGGCATCGAGGGTTCTCTTGAGATCCCATGGGTCTGTAGCACTGGATTTTGACTAGGGGAACCATTAGCTGTTCCTTCCTACCACACCATGCCACAGCTTTCCCCAGTTCTCTTCATCTGCTGGAAGACTGGAGAGAAGCTGCAATGCTCTCCCCAAAGTCGTAACAGGGAAATAAATGGAAGAGGAGAACTGAAAGTCCTTACCTCCACATAACCTGTCCTGCACTTTCTCTTGCTTTGTCTCCATCTGTAGGATTTACCCTTGGCTGCTGTATTCCAGTTTCTAGGAGGAAATGGGATTCTAAAGCAACTGGGCTGAACAGTGGAAGCAGCTCTTTCTGACTTCTCCAGCAATGAGTCCAAGCTCCCAAGCTTGTCCAATCTCCCAAGCTCATCCCTTTTTTTGGACGATGTCCTGTCTTCACATTTTTTTTACCATGTTGTCCTGAGCTTGCTGGTCTATAGCAAGAAAGATCAGCATGTTTTAGGTTTTAGTTTTTGGGTAAGGAAACAACATTTTTGGGCATGCATAGCTGGCCAGATGTATTCTGCAGTGAGTTAGGGTTTTGTGCGGTTTTGTGCTGGTTTGGGCTATCTGAGGACATTTTTCTAAAATGTGAGCACCTCTTCGGAGTGGCCTGAGTCCATCAGCTCATTTTGTAGAGGATCTGCTTGCCAAAAAGCTGTCAGGTGATAATACCTACAGCCTCTCCGGCTGAGCTTGAAATGGTGACCTGGTGAGCTGGCTCCTAACCACTGGTTTGTTCTTCCAGGTAGCGATAATTCTGTGAGATCAGCAGAAGCCTGCAGGGTCCTGGTGCTGCTCTCATTTCAGCTCACAAAGTGATGCCCAGATTGATGAGGCAGGATCTGCAGCACCCACACAGAGGGACATCTGGTTACTTGCTATCTTTTAAATGTAAGTGCACTTCAAAAAAGGAAACAAGAAAACCTAAGAACCCACAGCTTAAACGAGTAGGCACATAAACATCCACGAGAAGCATAATGTTTCACCACCGAACAGCTTCAGTTTTAATTTAATTTTACAGCTTTATTAGCCTGAATAACCATCTCCCAGGAAAATTTCTCAGAACTCATGGCCTGGCAGGAAGAAAATCAAACGGAACAAAACATTAGCCAAATGTGCATTGGTGAAGACTAATCCTGTCTTGGCAATGAGAAGGAACAGATGACTGAGAAGTCTTTTCCATCTCAGGCCATGGTGTTTCAATAACTGCACTGTGCCAATAGTTGGCTTCATCCAAAAAACAGTCCCAAATTTCTAAGCATATCAAAACACAATGGAAGAACTGAGTTACAGGCAAAATGCTGAATTACGGGATCTTTGCATTAAAGTTGAAGAGTTAATTCCAACACGTCTTAGATTGAGATCTTCACTTCTCACCCCCAGAGTAGCTTACCAAAATAATAATTTAATATATGAAAAAAAAAAAAGAAAATGTATAATGCAATATCAGAATGCCCTAGCAGGGTCATAAGAACAGTTTAAGCTTTTAAATCCACAGCTTGAGATATAACAACTTGAGTAAATGGAATTCCCAAGGCAAGAGAAGGCCCCTGTCTTACAGGTGAGATGGTCATTAGTAGCATGTTGCATTTGTGCGCACACAAACCAGAGGAGTGAGTTTTTTTCTAATTTCTACCTTGAAACAGATAAGGTCTGTGTGAAGTGAAATGATGTAACTTATGTCTCATTCCTGGATGTATTCCAGTGGCTTGCTTTGGGACTGGAAAGGGGGAATGAAATATTCCAGATACAAACAAGCTCTTATTTGTCACCAGAAGTTGGTATGAAAAAAACCTGGTACTAGAAGACATTTAAAAAAGTATAACTTCCCCACTGTTCATGTACAGAGGAGCATGTGGCAAACAAGCATTCATAAGCAGTGTTTCTTGAGCAAAAATGGGTATAATATTTACAAAATATGAGATTCAGAAGGTGAGAACACATGATGAGTTGCCACTATATTTAGACGAATTCATGGACAGGACCAAACCTGAGATATGTCTAAATTGACTCTGCCATCAAAGGAGTCCCTCCTGTGACCTCAGAGAAGGTTCTGAAAACCTCCCAAATTCTGTTACTGGGTCTGATATTAGGAAGGGATCCCAATTTTGAGAAACCATCTGCCTTGGATAGTTAATCCTGAGAACCAGAAACAAAGGCAAATAAGCAGGGTGCGTTGAGCTTTGAAATGGTGGTATGCTGGTTCTTAGCATTATAAGCTGCAGCTTGTCTTGTTTGTAGAGCTTATATAGGTATTTTAAGTTTTCAAAAACCATGCTATGTCTTCATGCTTCCTAAGGAGATCCACTAACATTTTCCAAAGCTGGACTAAACCAGAAAGGAATGCAATGGCCACAACACAGCCTATGTGTAAAGGATACTTGGGTGCGTATGTGTACAGCAGTAGATTCACTGTTTGTATGTAGTACAAAATCTATAGCAGCACTCACATTTGAATCTACAATGGAAAAAATCATTTACAGTCATGGCTCACAGCTTTAAGTGCCTCACTATGCTTCACTATCTTGACATCATTAAAGCCGAACACTGCCCTTTAACATGTTTTTTAGAAAAACAAGAGAGCCTATAAGATGTTTTTCTTTCAGGATAAATTCCTGGTTACCATTTATTCCAAGTATTCCCTCCCCTTCAGCTGTGCTAGTCCTGAGTTTATTACAGATCACTTTTCTTCTCCAAATTAATTGCAAAACTCAGTCTTTGGAATACTGACAACTGTAAAAACCTAAAACTACAGATGGCACAATTAGAACACAAAGGATGTGTTGACAGGCTGAAAAATGGACAAACTAAGCAAATTTGCCCTAGAAAGGTTTGGGGAAGCATCTCTTAAAGAAACAGGAAAATTTTGTCTTTACTTTGCTCCACATAAATATTTTTTTCTCTACAGCATTAAAAAAAGTAAGCTTTATATTGATAAAAGGTTAACAAACAGTGTCTTCAAAGATGTCATGGTTTCGACAAAAGACAGGAAGAGTAGTTTTCTATCAAAACACTCAATGGAAGAAATACGCTGGAGTTATTTTTATTTCTCAAGTCTTTTCAATAATTTTTGCCTCTAACTTGAGAGTGCTATTCTCTTGAGAGAGTAAGAAGGCTAGCAGGGAGGTTTTCTTACACAGCGTGTTTTCTCCCTGTGTATATGTGGAGTCCCATTTGCCTAATGCCAGAAAACAGATCTGTTTGTCCTGTAATGCTAACAATCATGGGAGCTGGAAATGGGTTTCATTTTGGCTTATGTGTCATTGATTAGAGTCTAAATTAAAACATGAGACCTGATAACTTCAGGATATGAGTCACCAGGATGGGGAGAGTGATGAATTTATGTTTGAAGATGAAATTACAAATGAACTGAGGAAAGAGAAGTGAAAAAGCAGTGATGGGGAATTTTTGTCCCAAAGTTGATGGAGAATCAGAGAGAACAGCAACTCCAAAGCCACTGGAGGGAAAAAAAAAAAGTCCATAGCACAACAGCTGTCTCAGATGCAGTCCATACACACCTAGATTATAGACTCTCCTTCTGTGTCAAGTCCGTATCAGCAAAGCTTTACTGGAAAGGCCAATTTGAGTCAGAGTGGAGCAAAAAATTTAGGAGGCATCATCCCTAAATCCATGTTGTGGTAAGCATTTTTGGTGACAACCAGCCTAACTTTAGGAGTGCAGAGGCTGTTCACAGAGGTTGCTGGCAGCATCCCCCAGTCCCTGGTGGAGCAGAATTAGATCTAGCATGGGTACAATGGGCTTCAACACCCAGCAGCCAACTCTAGCAGGAACAAAATTGGTACTAATACAGCTGAGAAACATTCAACCAGCCCCTACCTTCAAGCCCATGAGTGGAAACCAAGGCAGTTTAAGTTTTAAACATAAATAAATGTTTCACTAAGTTAATTAATTTTCAGCTGTGAAAATGAGAAAGAAAAACACATAGTGACTTATGGTTTGTAACTTAATATTACTGTCCAGAAAAAAAACAGCAAACATAAATCTCAAATACTATCTGTCACAGTGGAATACATCACAAGACAGGTCTTCATAAGAGAAAATAATCTTTTTCAGTAAGTTATTCTTGGAATCTGAATGGAAGTAGTGAAAAAAGTTTTTCTGAAACACAAGGGATGTAGCTGAGATGGGAGTTTAAATGAAAGGAAGTTCTGGCATTTCAGTCAGCTGCTTCAAAAGCAGTTTGGCAAAGCTTTAAAAAGCCTTCATTAAAGTGTCCATCAGTTGCACTAAGGTTTTAAACATAGTCCATATTTTCATAACAGTATATGACTGAAAGGCAAAAGGGACTTGTGAGCAGCAGGTCCCATCTGTGTAAGTGGAAAGGAGACATATGCCAGGTGATTCCCCTCTTTCAAGCTCTTTAATTCTTCACAGGAAGAGCATTATTCCCTGCAGTCAAATGGAGACATTGAAAAGTCCTATAGAATTTTTTTTCCGGTCAAATTAAAGCTAGATTATATTTTTAAAACAATCTATTAATTTAAAAGATGATTAAATTTTATTGGGTTCTAAATAAAATTTTTCATTTCAACTTGGGGTTGTAGAAACACCTTAAGAAATTATTTATCTACCTCTCTTTTTCATTTTTAGTGAAAGATATTTTTAAGCAAAGGTGATGCTTTGAACAAAATACAAAGAAAAATCTTGTTTAAAATAAAAAAAGGTCACACTAGCCCATACTGACATTTTATAAATGAAGCAATGTACCTGCAGAGAGGAGGAGAGTGTGATGCAAGCCATTGCAAAGAAGGAATATAATGAAGAAAAAGAAACTTTTAATAAATTGCCTTTACAATGAAATGAGTGACTGAGCTCCAAGACTTCCCACCGTCACTCTTGAGAGGGCTTCTTATTCATGGACTACTTAAACTGAGCAATAAATGAGGCATGTACCTGAACAGCGATAGAAACAGCCTTTTCAAGATGAGTAGTTCAGCATCATAATTCAGGGTCCCTTTGGTGAGTAAGGAAACCAGTTTATTTTGTCTGCAAAATCTTGTCATGTAACATTTGTGCCTTAGACTCGCTATCCCCAAGTGAATCAGGTATAAGTTCCCAGATGTTCTTATGTTTATAGTTAATCAACTATTTCTCTGTTTTTCAATAATGCAAAAAAAAGAAAAAATGTATCAGTGTGACATAAGCACAACTTGTTGGTTTCACTTTGATACTTAGAAATGAAAATAATTTTTAAATATTTCCAATCAACAGCAGCATAAGATATGCCCTATGGTCAGCAGCTTTCAGCAACTCTCTCACAGTATGCACAAAAATGACCAGGGAATGTAGGTCAAGGCAGGAGGCAGGGAGATAAGGTGCTAAAAAAAATCTCAGAAAAGGTGGTGGCAACAGAATGATGTTTTTAGAAATGTAGGAAATGAAAAAGAACTGCTTTCTCTCCTTTATGTATTCCTGTCTGCAAGTAAGCTGCACAAACCCAGCCCTAGGGAAATCCTAAAATCAGAGACAAATGGACTTTTCTACTGTTGCTGGAGTTGGAGAGGCTCCTGATGTAGTCACTCAGGATGACTACAGACTATCTCTTCTTGAATTTCAAGACAAAAAAGTCTTATACAAAGGAAGATATCCTTCCTATTCTAGAAGAATAAGTCTATGAACCACCACCCAGCATGGACATAATTGTCTCCTCCTCTACACATAAAGCAAATCCTTGTTCTCTTCTTTGGGAGCACTTTCCAAAGGGCAGATGGGATTTCTGTCTCTCATTTCATTTTGGAAAAAGAACCAACAAAACATCAAGAATATGAAGTCTGAGCTTTCCTTAGCTGCTCTTATAACACTGTAAACCTGAAAACTGAGATGCCAGGAGGCCATAGTACTCAGAAGTCTTCAGACTGCAGTTTCTGATTCACCTGGATTCCTTTTTTTTTTTTCCTTAAAGCTGATCTTCAAACAAAAACCAATACCAACCTTCACAACCACACAAGTCTGGTAACAGTTTTAACTGTCCAGTTTTCACGTTCCCCAGTTTTACAGTAACCACTGTTCACAGACATGCAGTGTTTTCCATCATTCAACAGCCCATAAACAATGAAGAACAACTTTCCTGCTTTTTAGGATAGGTAATTTGAAAGGAAAATTAATTTTCCTATGTCATCCTATGAATAGGTGGCACAATTCAGAACTATAAGCTGTTTTTCTGAGTCCTGAACAGCAGCTGGAATATGGTTTTATTCCCACCAATAAAACAACTAATTAAATGTTTCAATAGATTTTTTTGGAAGGGCTGAGGTACTTCCTTAGTACACAGGAATTTTTATTTTGTCTTGATCACTGAAAATGCATTTTCCTATTAAAAAAATGTATTCCAATGGGAAATGTTAGCTTAACCTGTTTCTAGTTCCTTGCCAGATCTGAGAGCTGACAGATCACAAATCTTCAGCACTAAGACAGGGATTTCCTTTCAGATTATTATTTTAATAACCCACTAGCAATGGATCTACTTATTCCGGAGCTTTAGTCAATAGGTGTCAAGGGCTGGGATTTATTAACTGCCCACTTATGCAAAAATGGGTTTCTGCATTCAAAAGCTTTGCAGTAGAAGACAGCACCTGAGCTGAGTTCCCTTATCTCCACATTCAAATATTCCCCAATGAACTGGAAAGGCTAGCAGCAAAGCGTGCATGCTATGTGACTTATGTTGAGCCCAGTCAGGGATAAAATAAAACCTGGTTGAAGCTTCCACTAAGTAAAAGAGAAAAAACAACCCTGAAACTGCAGTCAATGGAATAGTAATTTTCAGCCTTGTTAATTGTGGATTCGATAAATCAGATAAATCCTCACCTCAACTAGGTTACGTAGAGCTAAATTGTGTTATTCTTTAATACAAACAGAAGCTGATAGAAATAAACATGCATAAACTTCCAGTGCAGTTAATTAAACATACTCCTCCAGCTTTTGTAATCTCCTTGAGTATGATGAAGCACCAGTCTCCAGGTTCTAATTAACCTGTGATGATCAGGTATGTGACAGTTTGAGAAACCTTATCTCAGGCCAGTAACCACTAGCCACACTCAGCCTCAGAATGGATGGCAACCTGTTTTTGCTTCATTGACCAAAATTAATGTTATTTTCATTTGCTGTCCTCCTGATAATGTTAAACTGCATCAGAACACTTTGAGACACTGACCACACAGCTCTAATGGGCCTATTGAGAGAATTGAACCCTGTATGGAAGCCAATGAATTTTTTGCTTTTCATCTCAATTGCTTCTATCAGAGACATAAATATTAAATATTGCCCATTCTGTGTATAAGGAATCAATCCCTAAAAAAACCCTACACAACTAAGTGGAAAGTAATAGTAAACTACTATTTTGTGATTTGAAACACTATAAAGTGGAGTTTCTCTTTAACTTTCCCTCAGCCAGGGGGATGGAAAGCTCCCTTGTGCTGCTGACTAGTTGAGGAACCTCTCTGAGCCAGGAGAGAGGTTTAGAAAAAGGCAGTGATAGGACATAGGTATGACGCCATCCCACCACGGGATGCAGGAACAGATAAGTATTGCAGTGGAAACCTGCAGTGCAAGACCATCTCACAATGAGAATAAAAAAGCTCTCCTTTTCTTCATGACAATCATAGCATGGGAACTGTGTACCTCTGTGCAGTACCATAAGGGATTATAGAGTTGTAGGGTAATTAAGGTTGGAAAGAACCTCAGGAGGTCTCTTGTCTGTCCTCCTGCTAAAAGAAGGCTCAGCTATGGCTCAAATCAGGTTTCTTAGAGCTTTATCTGGCATAGTGTTGAAAATCCTTTGGGATGGAGATAACAAAAAACTCTCTCAGCAACCTGCTGTACTGCTCAGCTGTCCTCACAGTGAAATGTTACTCCTTCCATCCAGCCATCTCTCTTTTTTCAACTTATGCTCATTGTCTCTCATCCTCACATCATGCACCACTGAAGAGCATGGCTCCATTTGCTTGCTGACCTCCTCACAGATACTGGGGGCTACCCTTATGTCCCCCTGCAGCCATCCCTCCTCCAGCTGAACAAGCTCTGTTCAATCAGCTTCTGCTCAGTGGGCAAGTGCTCCATCTCAGTGGCCCTCCACTGAACTTGCAACAGTTTGTCTATGTTCTTCTTGTACTTGGGGGGCAAAGTAAAGTTGAGATTGAACATATTTTTAAGTGTAGAACTTATATGGTCTAACGCCAGAATTTCCCTTACTTACAATCAGATGTATAGCAGTGTGCTGTAAACCACCCATCTGCTGACCTTTCTGCCAGCATCTGCTTTGCTTCATAGATTTTAAAGGTGAGCACTAATCTGGTCTGATGCTTTGTGCGAAGAAGATCCAGAGACACCTATTCATCACTGCATAAGCCCCAAACAGTTTATAGATGGTACTTAGAAGTAATGGCTTAGGTTTTTTCAGTCAACAATAGGACTACAGAATATCACATATTCTGAGTAAAATGAAAAGGTATGGAGAGTATGAGAGACGAGTAATTCTTGCTTGTTCCTCTTTGGAATGTCCACAATTGGCTTTCAAAGCGTTTGCTCAACTATTTATGTCTAAAATAAAAGGCCATCTGGTTTCAGCTCTGGCACATCTGGATGGTATATGTGAGGAACAGTTTCCATGTTTCCATGGCATCATCCCCTGTTTCTGTATTTTCCAGTGTCTCATAACTTTTTGGTTGAGTATTAAAATGCGGAGGCAGAAGAGGGAAGGATCACAATATTTCAGTACTTTAGGTATTTTCTACATCTGTATGAAATTTGGGTGTTAACTCAAATACATTCACTTACCTAAATTAGGGTAGCAACCAAGAAGACATGATGATTGTTGTTATGCCTAATAACATCAGATTTTCATACCTCTAAAAAGTCAAAACCAAGTCAGATCATCAGACCACATCTGTATTTTGTCAGGCATGCTCATTCCTCAAACTGGATCATGTATGAGGTGTGGATCATGTGATACTTGGCCATGAAGCAAGAAAAAGAGGAAAATGGAGGGGAGTATAAACCTTCTTTGAACACCTTAACAGAATGTTAAAGGTCAGGTCCTTATCCTTGTGGTTTTATTTATTGACAGGGTCCCACTGACATTGATGCAACTTCTAACAAAGGAATGAGAATCTAATTAAACAAAAATGTGGTTCCTATACTTATGAGAAAGGACCAAATGAAAGGAATGGCCAAATTCTCCCTTGCTGAAATTTTTGTCTTTTGCTGTCACTCTCTTCTCCATCTTAGCTAAGTTTGAACCAGCATCCTCCTGCATCTACAGCTTTCTTATGGGTTAAGCAGGCTTCAAGAAGCTAACTCATAATTTGGAATTTTGAAATCTTTTCTTGGTCCTTTGAAAAGAAATAATTTTCTCTTTGAGTCCAAGATGTATCTGAGATGGAAGAGGCTCAAAGTAAATCACTACTTTTTATGAAGTTTTTTCTCTCATCCTTAGCATCTTCTTTCTATGGAAACACATTCTGTTTAATTTTTCTGTTACTTCCCAAACTCAAGCCCTGGTATTTTATACACCCTAATGCCTGAGAACTTGGAAAAAAACCACATAGGGTTCAGGGTTTCGTGATGAAAATCTGCCAGAAAAAAAAAAAAAAAGTGTATATAATATCAAAACCAAGCCTGCAAGCTGTTCTCTAATCTGATTTCCTGGAAGAACTGCTATGGAGAAATCAGAGTATGCAAGTGATTCCTCTTTAGATGGACTCAATATTTGGTTCATGATAAGTAGTACTGATGCCCACAGGAACTGTCACACCCTAAGCTCATGTCATGTAAGAGAGTACTGTTACATGCACAACTACTTGTTGGAAGAATGATGTTAGCAGTGGATGCTTGTGATCAGAGCATGTGGAGTACCCAACAGACCTACAATTTCACTACCACAATCCAAGCATTGAACTGAATCTAGTCTGGATGCAATGAGGGAATCATCTTTGAGATACTCATTTGGTAAGTGTAGACGCATCTCTTGGAGATACTGCTCATCACTGACACTGAGAGAAAAGGGCTGTTGTTTGAATTGGACCTGCCACTGTCTAGAGGGATATTTGTGGAACCCAGAGGAAGGACCCTGAGTAAGAAGTCCCAATCTATGACCCTCTCTAACAATCATTAAATAAACCAGACAACTCAGTTCAGATCCTTTTCCAGAATGACCTGTTTAGGGAAGTCTTTCTGTAGCAACAATTGGTAGATAAATAGAAAAATGAAAACAAGGTAAAAAATCCCAGAGTTTAATGGCTGAGTTCAAACACACCAAAGCAATATCCATTTCGCTCCAATTATAAACCACTTAGTATAAGGTCCTGTGCCTGGAATACTGGTCAGTGGTGTAAAACCTACATATACCTAAGAAATAAGTGTTCAAATCCCATCAGTAACCAAGCTCAGCAGTAATTGCTTTACTGAGCAATTTTCTGCTAGTCAAATGTCCCTAGACATGCCATAAAGGAAGCAGTTGTTTTCCCTGAGATTTTCTTCTTGTTGACGGTATCATCAAATACCACGTTTTCTACCGTAATGACTCCTTTTCCTGTAAATATAAAATACAATGCTGGGAAAAAATTATCCTCTATCCTGTTGGAGTTTTTTGCCTCATGAACACTAACTCATGATGATCATTTTATTAGAAAGACATTGAGATGCACACATCTTGGGCCATAGTTTCGGAATCTGGCATTTAAACATCATATACATTTCTTGTTAGACTCTGAAGGACCATTTGTCACTTGGATCTAATCAGCCTGACAAAAGAAGAGAAAACTCCAGGCCACAACAACTAGCAATATTTTAAAACACTAAGCATCAAGTTAAAACAAACAAACAAAAGAAATAAGTTATTTTAGGAGATGTTTGCAAATTTAATCTAGTTGTCAATCACGTAGTAAAATTTAATGTTATTGTCACCACTTTTCTACAATGATCATTTTTGTTAAGAAAGTTGCCTTGAACCATTTTGATATTGGGTAGTGACTGAAAATGGCTGTTTAGCATTCTAAGGAGGTGTTTTCTTATGAGCGAGCTTTGCAAGAGAAAACCGTCCCCACTTTAGCTTCTCTAAGATCCGTTCTTCCTGAGATCAGAAATGTCACTGTAAACTGCATTTCCTCTTAGGATAATTGGTAAAGGTTCTCATATTTAGTCAATAATTCATCTGAGCAAAGTAAAATGTAAAATATGAATTTTATATAAATTCGTAATTAGCAGATTATGAGGTCCGTTCCCGAGCTAGTTTCCTGCTGACGATCAGGTGCCCTGACATGGATCTGTAGTTTTGGCTTTCAAGATCTGCTTGGTCAGTGCTGGCTTTGGTGTCTCTGTAATGTTCCACTGCATAATACAAGTGTTGCCATTCTAGAGTGAGGGGACCCTGGATCCTAAAATGCTGTTGGTAAAGGGGACATCAAAGTTCAGCCCAAAATCTGATGCTGCCTAGGTTTTTCGCATGATTTTTAGACAATTGTCGATATTTTGAAATGTCAGTGACAAGTCAGCTACTAAGGGAAGGTAAATTGCTTAGCAAACTACAAAGAGCAGGAAGAAACAAATCTGTGAGCCAGGAGGCCAGGAGAGAAATTTATATTAATTAAAAAATAGTTGTAGTGCAAAAAGGGAGAGCTTCATCTGGAGACTGTTTCCAAAGGACTGGGAAGAACAACACTTATACCTGGGATCAGCTGCTGTGTGAAAATAAAACACTTTACTTTTCAATGACTAGTTGAACAACAACAAAAAATTACAAGTTTCATAACCTCTAACTAGTTTTAGAGATCACTGCTTCTATTACAAACTTGAGAAGCCCAAAAGACTCAGAAACGCAGATTTTGCTTTCCAGCTGTATCATACTGTCTAATATAATCTCCCGGCAAGTCTGACTTCACTTGTGGACTTGACCTATAACAGTTACAGCAACACTATCCCTAGAAAGAGATAAAATCACATGGAATTGCATGAATCTCTTGCACAGACCAAGTATCCCCTTGGGCAAAGCAACCGGCCATCTGTGGTTCCAGAAAAAAAAAAAAAAAAAGAAAAAAGACATTTTATTCTTTCTATTTCCTATAGCAACCGAATCCCCAGTGAGAGCAATGTAGCATCTATCCACATGCTCTGTGCACGGTTAGGACTGTGCCTTCTTATAAGGAATTTGCAATATACAAGAATGGGAGCAGTAGAAAGGAAATTGTACCTTCCATCATGGAACACAGAGTCACACCAATGTCAAGAGACATGCCTGAGATTTCATGTCTGTAGCACAGCCAGGAATTGCTCTATATTTATCTCACTGATAGGTCACAATATTATCCATAAACCCAACCTTTTCAGGGCTGAATTAATACAGAGGCATCTGAGTGAGAAATGAGTGCAGCATGTTGATTCTGCAACTTCAGTTAGAGATTTTTCTTTGTTTCCTTTTTCTTTACTGCATTAAGACTATCTTAAAGATGGAGGAAAATGTCAAAGAAAGCATTCATTTTATTTCAAGGCAAAAGAAAAACACTGTTGTGCTGGTTTTGGCTGGGATAGAGTTAATTTTCTTCATAGTAGCTTGTATGGGTCTATGTTTTGGATTTGTACTGAAAATAGTGTTGATAACATACTGCTGTTTTAGCTATTGCTGAGCAGTGCTTACACAGAGTCAAAGCTGTTTCTGTTCCTCACACTGTTTCACCAGCGAGTAGGTTGGAGATGCACAAGAAGTTAGGAGCAGACACCGTTGGGACAGCTGACCCCAACTGACTAAAGGGATATTCCATACCATATGACATCATGTCAGAATATGGGGGAAGAAGAAGGAATGGGAGGATGTTTGGAGTGATGGCGTTTGTTTTCCCAAGTAATTGTTATGTGTGATGGAGCCCTACTTTCCTGGAGATGATTGAACACCTGCCTGCAGATGGGAAGTACTGAATGAATTCTTTATTTTAGTCTGCTTGCACGCGTGGCTTTTGCTCTACCTACTAAACTGTCTTTATCTCAACCCATGAATTTTCTGACTTTTACCCTTCTGATTCTCTCCCCCATCCCACTGGAGAGGAGTGGAGGTTGGTTGCCAGCTGGGGTTAAACCACAACCATTGGCAATACTCCCATTGCCTCGGTGAAAAAAAGAATCTCAAAGCAATTAGAGAACAATGACAATTTTAAATTAAGATGTATACAGTGTTCAAATTGATTTTGCTGAAGGCAAGCATAATGGTAAAAAACCCCTTACTGGCAAAGTGGTTTTGAATATTTAGATCAAGTTTATTTTATCTTGATAAAGACTCCTAGAAAATCCCATAAACCCTAGCTCTTATGTTTATACTGCACAATCTTTTCTACAATTTATTGCTCACACTGTATATCCTTAGGTGAAGATGAAACATCTTCAAGTTACTTTTCTCTTCCTGTTAACGTTTGAAATGGTGCCTGAGAAGAATCATAAAATCATTTAGGTTGGAAAAAGCCTTTAAGATCGACGAGCCCAACTGTTAACACAGCACTGCCAAGTCCACCACTAAACCATGTCCCTCAGCACTACACCTACATGTCTTTTAAGAACGTTCAGGGATAGCGACACAACCACTTCCCTGGGCAGCCTGTTCCAACCCTTTCAATGAAGAAAATTTTCCTAATATCCAATCTAAACCTCCCCTGTTGTAACTTGAGTCTGTTTCCTCTTTTCCTATCACTTGTTACCTGGGAGAAGAGTCTGACCTCACCTCACTACAACCTCCCCTCAGCCTCCTTTTCTCCAGGCTAAACAACCCCAGGTGCTTCAGGTGCTCCTCATAAGACTTG
>VXAK01011527.1:0-51678 GCA_013399435.1 Arenaria interpres | reverse complement strand
TTTGGTTTTGGTTTTTTTTTTTTGATAGAACTGGGAAGTGTACTTTAGAGCACAATCACAAACACTAATATAGATGAAGTTATTAAATATTTTATTCCCACCATTTTTTTTTTCCTACCATTTTTTTTCCTGTGTTAAACCCTGTGCAGGTATATTTCCTCTTAATTTAAATTCACTCAACTCTGTTTTCCTGTCTGAACAACAAAGTCTGAAAAAAAAGAAAACCACAGGCAATATAACAATACTAATCTTCAAGTACAAAATTCTTATCAAACTTACTTTCCCTTAAATTGACCTGAAATCAAAGTTTTATAATAGCAAGAGAAATATTAAATCTGTAAACATTTGGAATTTCATTCCCCATAAAACTGTTCAGTGTATTTACCAGCTGTGAAAAAGACAAACACCCATAAAAGCCTTTTGGCCAAAGACAGCTACAAGTTTTGAAAAATTACTTCTGTTTTGGTGGCAAAAAGTGCCACCAATTCAACATTTCTTTCCCCCTTTCCCAAGAAAGGGATCATTTTTTTGCAGAAGCATGCACATGGACCTCCGGCCTTTTGCAAATCTGTTTTTCCTTGGGAAGAACGCCTCAACATCCTGGTGGAAAGTTTTCAGCCAGGATTATTTAAAATAGATTGAAACCCTCCTGGCCTCTGATGCTGGCAAAGCTCAGCTCCAAGATGCCCCAAGATGATGAAGAAAATAGGGTACCATCATGCTGTCATTCTTAACTCTCTGACGCATTCAGAACTTCTTGTGTCCTGAGACTAGGATCGGGTTAGTTGTCTGGGCTACAGATCTTGAGCCCAGCTTCTAAGAAGAACTACAGCCTCTCATTGCCATCAATGAGTAACAAATTTTTTTGTAACTCCACCCATGTTATTTAGGTACTTTCATTTTTGTCGGGTGCTTAATTTTTGTAAACACAATTTAAGTCCACTCTGCACATTTTATCGGGCCATTGGATTAACTATGAAGAAAAGATGGGAAGTTTTTATACGGTTGCTCTCTTTTAGGTAACTCTCTGCATTTCGAAGTTTCCACTTGCAAAACAAGGATGACAGCAACTCCCTGAACTGCTGGTAGGTGCTGAGAACGATTTACTGGAGACTCTGTTAAAGTGGATCCATTAAAAATTGTCAAGAGAGTTTAACTTCTTTTCCCATCTGCCAAACTTTATAGCACCTTTTTTTTTTTTTTTTTAAATCAGGAGAAATTTGAATGCTCATTTACCCTATTAGAATTAAAACCAAGAAGTTCTAGTTTCAGCACTATGTATAATCTGAACAAGAATGAAAAGAAATGGTGGAAGTGTGGCCAAATGTTACAAAAAAAAAACCATACAAGGCATTAAAAACATCATGAACCAGAGGATAATCCCTTCCCCATCTTTAAGAGACTACAATGAAACAGTCATGACTAGACTACTTGAATTCAGGAGGGGATCCAAGAAAACTACACTGACACTTAAATGAGTCAAGAAAAGCATTTTGCTGTCCTTGATATACTTTTATTTATCAAATCCTCTCTACACTTTATGTGCTTTATTTGAGCTAGAAAAGTTACTTTATAATATAAAAAACTTTAAGTAGTATTTTTTTTCTAAATTAATTCCAGCTCAGCAAGGATGGGTACACTAAGTGTTGGCAAATTTCAACAACATTGATAATAACAAGCAGTGTCAGAGCTGGGAAGGGAGCAGGACTGGTCTTGGAGTAAGATACTTTTGTCTACTGTTTCTCAAGTGAAAGCTAAAATTTGCATCTCTATTCTATGCATTTGGAATTTCCCTTTGGCAACTGATAGATGGCAATACGCTGTGCTAAACTGAGCTAGATTAGATACTGTTGGTTAGATAGGGTTGGGCAGCCATTCTGTCTCCAGAGACGTTGAGAATTAATGACCCCAGCAGGTCAGTGTCCGAATTTCCTACAGTGGCAGTGAGGCCAAGAATAAGTTTCTAGTAGCTTATTTTTAGAAAACTCTATTCCATGTTTCAATAGCTTTTTCATCTTCTTCCTCTCCAGTAATGTAATTTAGGATTAGTTTGAGGTCCACTAGGGCCTACTGGCAATGATGACCATCAAGAGAAATGGCGTTTAGTAGGTGGAAGTTGCCTTGCTTCATGTGATACATTTAAAAGAGCACCTTTTTTTCTTTTGATCTATACACCTCTGTTGTCAGTGAAGAAAAATGTCCACTTTTAGCATTTCATTCAGCTGACCTAATTCAAATGTCTAGTTTTTGTTGAGTTTAAATTATGTGCTAGAGCACCTTTCTCCTGTAAAAAGTCTAGATGACCAATTGGTCTTAACATTGTGGTGCAATGGACAACAAGAGAAACAAATTGTTTTCTGTTTCTAATACCAGATTTTATTTTTCTTTGTGTTGTTTTTGCCATATTAAGAATGGGCAATGTTCATAGGCATCTGGCTTTTGTGAGCTTTCAACAGGTTTAGCTGTGTAAAAACAGAACTGAATCTGGTTCAGCTTTGTACCAAACTATGAGTTTCAGGGTAAGTTAAATATGGGTTCAGCTCTACTGATAACCTTGTGGGCAACCCTGTTCTACTTTTTGCATTGTTCTTCTAAACCAATGTTGTTTGTACTATCTTCCTGATGCAGATTTAGATTATGATATCTAGCTATAAAGTCTGAACTGGTTCATGTCCAAGAATTTCGGTGGTGGGCTTTCATAACTTGGCCTTTTTGTGGGAAAAATTTCATGTGTCAGATGGAACAGGTGCTAAGGACATCAGATACAAAAAACACCAGAAGTGAAAAAGTTAAACCAGTGTCGTTAACTATTGCACTTTAATTGCAGGCCTAGCAATATTTGTAGCTTTTCCGAATGATCTAAAAGTCTCCCAGAAAACCTGTCAGCTTTCTCTCTTTGACAGGCTTATTTATTTATTTCAAGTATACACATCTAGCCTTCTTAAAAATAGGAATCCTAAGAAGTAAAAACAAAAGACATGTAAGAGTAGGACAAGACATCCAAAGATCCTTCATAGCCTAAATATGGTGCTTTTCATCCAATGTCATAATTTCAAAAGTGTCATTGTAGTTGGATCAAGAATATAGAATAAAATCACATGGTTGTAGGGAAACAGCCTGACATAATTTTTTCATTGGATTCCTTCAAAACTGTTTTTACTCACTGAAAAGAACTTCAGATTTTGGGGAAATAAGAGTGAGTCAACAAGGATCATTTTCAGAGCATTTTGACAACTTTTCACTAAAGCTGAAGTCTGCATTTTGGAATGCATTTTATACATCACTTTCAATGGCTCATTTCTTCAGCATTCTGGCTTTGGCATTTATTTCTTAAGCCAAATTATTTTGCTGTTTTGAAATAATTGAAACTCTAGGAAATTCCTTAGCAGTGCATACACATAAGGCAGTTACAAAATGACAGTATACTTATGTTCTTTAAGTTATCAATTACAGTCTTACGCAAATACTGTATTTACAGGTATGACAGGAATCTAGATAGGACAGAGCATGATACACTTAATGCAGCCTCTCATTCTACATTTAGTCCCAAGTGAGTTTGCTATTAATCTGCTATCCCTGGAGTTATTTGAAAGGTGGGTAGACGTGGTGCTTTGGAACATGGTTTAGTGAGAGTTTTGGTGGTGTTATATTGATGGTTGGACTCAGTGATCTTAAAGGTCCCTTCCAACATAGACAATTCCATGATTCTATGATTCTATGTACATCTCATGTCTGCACATCACATATTAGCTCCTTACATTCAGAATCTGCTGCCTCTCCATCTGGATATAAATTATTTGGCTTTCCATGATCCCATGGAAAGCCATGAGTCACAGCACACGTCAGTCTAAGGGAGAATTGGAATTCTTCACCTGGACACTCCCAGTGCATTGACAATGTTAGCCACAAATAGATGTATGTATAGGTATAACAAAATAAGGTAATGCATTCTTCCTCTGCCTATATTCACACTGTGAGGTCGCCAGATCCAGAGGAAGATGATGAAATAGCAAAACTAGACTGAGAACTGAGTTGTACTTTACTGGTGTCACGATATGTCTCAGGGTTCTCCATGGGGGGGAACCTTCAACCCTTGAGAGCTGTAAGTATTAGCAATGAAAGAGTAGTATGTGGTGGAAGATGGCAAACACCTGAGAAATCCCTAAATTCATTAAAATGTTGGTGCTTTCTATACATTCTGCATACAGCAGTTTCCATTTCCTTGCCCTTCATATTGTGTTTTTCTTGTCATAATTAGCTTCCATTACCATCATTAGAGAGGGCTGAGTCAAAATAATTGCTCAGCCTGCATGGTATAATTAAACCACCCCTGATCTTTGTCCGGTCCTCACAGCACAGCCACTCCACTTGTTACTATTGTTATATTTTACTTGAAAGAAGAGCATGTTCTGGTTTAATTTCTTCATGGGGGCTAAATCAGCTGACTTGGGACAAGTCATCTGTAGCCCAAAGCCTTCTGTTGTGAAGTTGTGTTTTCTCAGAGATACACGCAGCTCCATTATAGAGCTCATAAATGTGTTATTTTCACTGGCTTAGCATTTTGGGCTGAAGGTACTCATTATCTCCAATTTCACAGCTCTCCCATTCCAAACATGCATAGAGGGCACATGGACATCTCAGTTTTAAATGTAGAATAAAACTCAAACTGTCTTCAAGGGAGGAAGGCTACCCCACCATCAGCCTACTTTGATCTTAGGCAAATTACTCAGCTTTTTCTTCCCAATTGTAGAAAGAGGAATTGTCACAGCCTAGCTCCTGGTAAGCAGTATGAAAATAAAACAATTAGAAGAATGCAAGGTATCTAGACTCAAAGTCACAGCAGTCGTAGAAGCATTGAGAATGAATCCTATTAGAGGCAGCAAGCAATAGCATTGGATAGCATCTGTAGCTGCTTCTTGCAGAGCTTTTTGTTTGTTTGTCTAAGATTACTACTGTGTGGCTGAGTTCAGTGGCTTTAGGCAGGGTAAACACCTTCGTTCAGCTTTAGAGCTTCTTACAGTGAAGCATATCTATTCTGGGCCAAAGAAAGTGGCTCCCTGGTCCAGGCTACCAGAGCCTACAGCTATCCAGGGTCACATTTCCAGCTCCTAAAATTCGGCCTTAACCTACCTACTGGAATACTTTCCCATATACCACAGCAGAACACCTGGACAGATATTAACTGAAAAGTCAAGAGAGTCCAAGGAACCTACCCTAGAAAACTGTAATGATAACCTATGAAAAGGCTTTTATTTAATTATACAATACAATGCTACAGAAGAGCGTATTATGTGTGGCAACAGTGTGTATGATGACCATGCCCATTTAGAATGAAAACAAAAAAAAGTCAATGAAGACTAAATATGATATCAAGAACAGTAGCAGGGGAAAACGCTACTAGAGCAGAAGTCCCACCTCACCTATTCAGGTTCCATGGCCAAGTTTTAGGAATAGTTCAGATATCTGCGGATGGGAAATACACTCAAGTGCCAGGCCTCTCTTCTCTTCACCAGTAAAAGGATATCTACAAAAGATAACAGCATATGAACATTCCATTCCTGGCTGATTACATTTATTACTTAGAGGGCGTCCATGGTGTTCCTTCCCACCTCTTGCACCTGACTCCTCTCTGCTTCATGTCTCTGATATTTTGCAATTTTATAGTTGTGGTTATGCTGTGAGTCAGTTACATTGAGTTAGGCACGCAGTCTCTAATAATTACTTATATGATATTCATTGTTATCCTATTCTATCCCTATGGCTACCATAAACCATTAGTTTACATTAAATAATGTAACTAGATTCACTGTCAGAGTAAGGATTTAGTTATAGGTCTACATAGATTAATTTCTAGCAGATACAATGGTTTCCCCCTTGAAATTATTCATTTCAGCATTCATTTGAAGTGATTTCTTTGGGGAAAGAAGATAGGAAGAGATATGCGTGCACGAACACTTTCCTTGGCATGAAGAGATACTGTCAGTTTGATGCTGTCCATGGGCTAGCAAAATAAATGAAAGCACTTCCTATAGGAAAACTACAAGCTGCATGCAGTCTGTCTTTTTCACTGGACAATCATATTTGAATGTACAATCCTTTATAACAACCTGAAAAAGTTCTGCATCACAAAAAAAATTGTTGTTGTTACCTTTATGTTAATAAAAATCTCTGCAATCAGTATGTTAACAGATCTGATGACAGGTGGCATTTCCTGAGCAGTCTGGGAAGCTAAAAATCTGGTCGCCTGCATCTTGATGATTCAGAGGATTTTCTGCAACATTACACACAAAGCAGGAGATAAGTTGTTGCCTTGTATGTCTAACTCTCATGGTTTGGATTTTTGTTTTTAAACATCAGTGTGTAGTTGTCTACACTGCCTTTGTGCATACACCTCAACCTTAAGATTTGAAGGGAACTTTCATTACATCATTCCTCCACTTTAAAAGACAGCGGCCAGGGTACAGAATAATAACATGAATGTCCATATTCAGTATGGGAAAACACAAGAGTAGCCCCAATACTTCAGATCAAAGGTCAGTCCAATGTAGCATGGTGTCTTTAGGGTAAGCATAGAATGATCCTTCCTCACTTGTGCAATCTCAGCTCCTGAAAACCAGCTTCCGTTATCATCCTGAGACAAAGCCTTAGATCATTATGCTCATGGGTACTGGATGTGTACTATATCACTCTGAACCAATTTATTCTGAGCTCTTTAAGGAGTTCTACATATTAAATATATGTTGTGCCTAAAAAGTTGTTCCCTTTTCTTCTTAAACTTACTATCTGTAGCAATTTCTTAGAAGCCTCTTAGTTCTTCCTTTATTAGAAAGAATGAACAACTTCTCCCCATCCTCTTTCTCCACATAGACATTACATCACCTCTTCCAACAGGAAAATTAACACCAAAGGTCCATATAGAAATGTTATTGATTATCATAGTCATGTCATATCACAGAAAAAGATCAGACTAGGATTACTCACCAGAAAAAGTTGTAATGAATTTCAGAAGCAGCTGGCAAAATCAGGTGCACATGAGATGAACTGGCAGAGCAGTTTGATTGTCTGTTGAAGGGAGAGCACACTAGAGGAAATGCACACAGTGAAGGCATATTGCTCAAAAGAGCCTAGACATTTTCACGCTATGTCCCAAGGCTGTCAAAAATAAACAGTACAGAAAATTATTCTGAAACAATTCAAATGCATTGAGATAATATCAAGGATATCATCCCCCAATGAGAAACACTGGCAAACTGGTAAAAAAAGGACCAGAGGAGAAGGTGGAGATACTCAAAAACATTTTTGCCCCAGTCTTCACTGGTAACCTCTCCTCAAACATGTCTCAAGTGTGTGGACTGCCAGGCAGGGAATGGGGGAGCAAAGTCATAGAATCATAGAATCATAGGATTGTCTATATTGGAAGGGACCTTTCAGATCATCTAGTCCAACCGTCAACCTAACATGGACAAAAAACATTACTAAAGCATGTCCCTAAGCACCACATTTACCCATCTTTCAAATACCTTCAGGGATGACAATTCTACCACTTCCTTGGGCAGCCCATTCCAAGGCTTAATAACTCTTTCACTGTTAAAATTTTTCCTAATATCCAACCTGAACCTCCCCTGGCGCAACTTGAGGCCATTTCCTCTTGTCCTATCACCTGTGACTTGGGAGAAGAGACCGGCCCCCATCTCTCTACACCCTACTTTTAGGCAGTTGTAGAGTCATAAGGTCTCCCCTCAGCCTCCTTTTCTCCAGGCTAAACAATCCCATGTCCCTCAGCCGCTCCTCATAAGACTTACTCTCCAGACCCCTCACCAACTCCTTTGGCCTTCTCTGGACCTGCTCCAGAACCTCAATGTCTTTTTTGTAGTGAGGGGCCCAAAACCGGACACAATACTCAAGGTGGGATCTCACCAGTGCCAAGTACAGGGGGATGATCTCTTCCTTAGTCCTACTCACCATGCTGTTCCTGATACAGGCCAGNCCTCTTTTCCAGATCATTGATAAAGACGTTGAAGAGAACCAGCCCCAACACTGAGCCCTGGGGGACATCACTTGTGACTGGCTGCCAACTGGATTTAACTCCATTCACCACCACTCTCTGGGCCCAGCCCTCCAGCCAGTTTTTAACCCAGTGAAGAGTACACCCATCCAAGCCATAAGCAGTGAGTTTCTCCAGAAGAATGCTGTGGAAAACCATGTCAAAGCCTTTACTAAAGTCCAGGTAAACAACATCCACAGTCTTTCCCTCATCTACCAAGCAGATCATTTTGTCATAGAAGAAGATCAGGTTTGTGAAGTAGGACCTGCCCCTCATGAACCCGTTCTGCCTGGGCCTGATCACCTGGTTGTCCTTCATGTGCCGCATAATGGAACCCAGGATGATCTGTTCTATGACTTTGCCAGGCACAAAGGTGAGACTGACAGGCCTGGAGTTCCCTGGATCCTCCAGTCAATATTTTTGTTGCCCAAAAATGTTTTTGAGATGGTGAATTGTACTCCTTGTAGGCCTTTGTTAGTGTAACAGTAAAGGGATATTCAGTGAACTAGAAATCTAACAAATAGTGTAATTTAGGAGCTGATTGTTTGTTTGGTTGTTTTTTTTAAAAAAAAAGAAGAAAAAATAAAAGGAGAAAATAACAAATAACATACCTGAGAAGGGTGTGCTAATTTCTCAAAACCTATATACTACAAACCCATGAAATTATTATCAATTCATTGTTTAATGATTACTGTTGTAAGTCTTCCTGCATGCCAAGCAAAAGCCATCCCCACTCCACTCCACCACCAATTAGGCATTTATATTGATTATGAGAGCATGCAGGATTATATTACAGATTATTTTCAATCTTAAACTTTTTCCTTTGGAACTCCTGTAACTATTAAAATTAATTAATTCAAGGCACATGAAACTCTTCATCTCTGTACTACTCTAAAACCTAGTTTCTAAAACAAGGTTTTACCTTAATCTATGTGTTATGTTTTAAAGAAATACATATGTGACTGTCCTGGTTTGAGGTAAAACAGAACTAATTTTCTGTTCAGTAATTTTCCTTTTTAGCTGGGCCTCTTCTAACTAACTAAACTCTGAAATTAACAGCATATTGTTCAGAAAGTGTTCACTCTCACAGTGATAAGACCTGATTATACCAAGGAATGGTATGCAGAGAGGCCCTTGCTTATACTTATAACAACCAAGGTCAGGCAAATCTGTTATTTGCCCTGTTGGATGGTCGGAAGCAGAAAAGGTTGGTCAATTCAGACAAAACCACGACAGTGACATGGTTGGGCTACAAAAAAGTCTTAAAATCTTTGTCTATTGAGGTAAATTCCACAGCAAACACTAACTGCTCTTGGACGAAATAATCCTGAGAAAAAATTATTACATCTGTGCAAGGTTGGTGCTGACCAGCTGTTCAAGTATTTTGTGATACTTTGTGGGCCACTGATTCCTAATTATTTTATTCAATAAATGACAGTCTCTATTAACTCAATTATCTACAATTAAAGCTTAGTTTTCAGTACTGCCCTGGACTACTATATCTAAAATCGCAAGTGGAACTTATTTCTTCTTCAGGTAAAAAGATTACTACTCTGGCAGTTGTGCTTACGCAGGAGCACACTAGAAACTCTAATTTATCTGTGGAAAGAACAACTTGTTTAATATTTTATCCAGCTTATGTTCAGACTATGAACTTATTCAGCCCTTCTTCTGCCTTTCGGCAGCGAGACAAACTTTCTGAACTCATAATGTTATACTTCTCTGCAGAAACATGAACAACTTGTGACCACTTTAATTCAGAATGTTTCTCTGGATCAAATTATACAGTAACGAAGTATTTTACACCACCTTATCAGTATGGTAATTTGCTTGCTGTTGAAGCCCTAGTACTAATAAAAATAACTACAAGGATTTATTTCCAATTGCTGTGTGAGAATTTCCTTCCAATTGTTGTGTACTCTTCCTCATTTTTTTACAGATGTGCGCACTTCGAACAGAGCACAGTTTAAACTCTTCCCTGTTTATATCAGTGTCACAATGAGACTGGCTTCTAGCATACAAAACTGATTTTTTTATTTTTCAAAATAGATAAACTTTTCCCATTCAGGTACTACTTCAGGGGACTTCTTAAAAGTCTTTAGCTGAGGTTTTTGGTAGTAAGAAGATACATCCTGGTAAATAAACTCTGTCTCAGAGATCATACTGTCCCATATATTCAAGAGCTACATTCATAGTAGTGGAAAAAGAAGCTATACATTTCACATGAGCTGAAAATTTGACACCTAGAATACAGATAATGAAGTATAATGGTGGGAAAATGATAGAAAAATAGGAAACAATGCTTAACTGTACACAGTTGTTCTTATATTTTGCACTATTTCTGGAAAGTCTGTAGAAGTTATCTCAGCTTCATGATTTTTCAACTGGATTATTTTATATCTGGGAGTAGATGGACACAGAACTACACCAGGTCTGTCTCGTGGCCCATCACTAATCAGGTTTTCTGAGCATTGGTATTTCCTTCTGGCAGTGGGAGAAAAACCCTTTCTTCTAAATAACATCTAGTGTTTATAAAGAACTCACATATAATTTTTAGTTATTCAGTGATTTTTTGTCCAAGCATGACGTATATCAGAAAACTGAAATGCAATCACTCTGTTTCTTTGTAGTAGTCTGAATTCTGCATGTGGTTTTGCATCCAGGTACCGGATGCTTGTATTGAAATGTGACATTTACACTAGCTTTTGTGAATGTTGCTTTAATTAGTTCTGTTTCCATGGGACCCTAAGTATCATGAGATGTGGTTAACGGTCAAGGACAGTATTCATAAGAGAAGTGAGGTCACTTCTGTAAAAGTTTGCACAGCTTTTCCAATATAGGAACTGATGCTGTCAGACGGCTTACACCGAAGACGTTTTGTCTGAAACCCTTCCAAGAAATAAGGTAAAGCCCTCCTCCATTTGACTCAAGGAACTCAACAGGGGAGAAAACTATAGAGGTGGTTTCATCTTTGTTCTTCCATGTGCCAGAAGGAAAAGAAGGTCGAGCATCAAAATAAACATCTGCCTCCTGAGCACAGTCAGGATAAGGGCAAAGAGTCCTGGATGCCTGGGGACATGACGACCAGAGGAGTGCACAGACAGCTACTTCCTAGTCATGTTAAAAGGAGTTATAAAATACTAAGTGGCAGAGAGGAAAATAAAAGGCTTGGTGAATGCAGCCCCCTCCCCCCTACAATGACATTTACTGTCATCAGGCAGAGGAACAGCAGTGATTGCAGGCATCCAAAAGGCAAGGATTGACAAGTCTTTACAAAATCAGTTTAGCACAGTAGTCCTTGGAGGGAGTAGGGGGAAGTGTAGGCAGGCAATATACACCAGGAGACACACATGCACAAACATACCAAATGTTACATGAAGGAACAAAAATACAAGCTGAACTCATCACCACCTGATCCTAGATAAACTAAGCTGCTTTAATAGACACAGCTCAAAAATAATAATGTTTCAGTGGATTTTTGTTGACACCATCTGATGCCCTGTGATGTTGCTACGGTAACCAGGAAAACTACCCTGCTGCTGCCATTTCATTTAAATGACTGCAGTTAATGATGAGTCTGTGTTAAAGGTTAAATTCTCAGGAAAAGAATAATAAAAAAAAGACCTTTGGAAAATGCCTGTTGACATCCTTGGACATGAGTCTGGTCCATCCAGACTGACACAGACTATTACGACCATCTCCTAAAACGAGAAAAAAAAAAAAAAAGGGGTCCCACAATAAGATCTAAAGGGCTCACTGAAAATTATAGCAGTCGTAGTCAACATGGCTTGTATAGCTTTCATACCACTAAAACCATTTGGAAAAAATAATTATTGCTTCTCCATGTACAGAAGTGAGTTTTCTTTTTTCCAGTGACAATTTGAAAACCCAAATGATTTAAAAATTGAAAAAGTCATTTCAGAAAGCATGGTGTCTGATGAACCAAGATGGCTTGAGTGTCTTTTGCTCTGCTGAACCTTGCAGTCAGAGTCCCAGACATAGCAATGGGACATTTGGATTAAAGACAGACACAGAAAAAAGCAGTCTCATGGAAAAGCCTGAATCAGAAAAAAATATGAGGAACATAACAGAACTGTAGCTCCCAGGAAACATAGCACAAGAATGCCACATTTGGGTGAAATACTTATTTTCTTAAATAACCAAAGTAAGTATTCTGTAAAACACACACAAAAACTCCCAAAACTTGTCCTCACCTCATAAATAATTTTCTCAAGTACAATTAATCTGTCATTAGCTTAAAAAAAATAATTAAATCAGTATTTGAGGTAAAAACTGGTTTGCAAAATGTGGAAGGTTTTCAGCCAGACTTATTTCAGTGTCTTGGCCAAATTAAAGAAGGACACAGACTTCCTATCAGTTATTTACCTCCTTCATACATGTGCCTTCTGGTCATATAAAGCATTAACCACTGACCTGTATTACCCTTCTGATTTACTTGAACTTCCAAGGATGCTGAGGCGAAAGGGCAGCTGGACATCATAGGAACCTGCACTGGAGAAAAGTCTAAATAAATGCTAAAAAGAAAATTTAAAGGTATCCACCTTCAGCCTGAGCAAATTGTTTTATCATGAGACATTTTCAGTGCTTTCAGTCTTTTTTTTGCTAACTTTTCCTATTGTTATTCAAGGAAATTTTCACCACAGCTGTGCAGTCAGTGAGGTATCAGTGCAGTAAATCTTGGGGACTGGGTGTGGAGCAGGGCAATGTGGCAAAATTGATCCCAGAAATGCTCTGAACAAGAAGACACGTGAGATGGGAAGGGGCCACAGATCTAGATTTTCAAAACGCAGGTGCTGCAGTCTGTGTAACGGCTTGCAGGTGGGGAGTCTGAAGTGGAAACTGAAGAAGTCAGGCACACGTCAAATCCTGAAAGTCAGGCACACGTCAAACCCTGGCTGAGACCCCTCTTAAGCCTGACTAGTGCATACTGCAGATGTGGTCTTCAATATTTTGCAGTTCACAGGCTTTTTCCAGTGAAGATGCAAATCATTGTAGAGTGCAATATCTGCCAATAGTGGCAGATATAATTGCTTTACTCAATCACCTTTCATATACCCATGGAGAGCAGTGCCTAGGCCTTCAGCAATTTCTAGATCAAAACTGATACAGTTTGCTGCTACAATACAGCATCTCTCCATTCACATTCACCACTTATACCTTCACAATACCCCACATTGCATGGTTTGAAGCACTAACAGAAGCTCTTCTTTTCTAACAGCTCTCCTTCCTGATATACAAGCTTAAGATGCTACCATGTCTCACTATTTTTTTATTTTTATTTTTTAAAATCCGCACCTCAAACGAGTTTAAATGTCATAGTTGCGTCTGCTTTCCATCTCTACTGCAAACAGTGGACTAAGTCAAACCTGAGTGATGTGTACAGGACACCTGAAGTCATCATTCAGTACACTTCAAGCCTGTTCATAACTTCCCCTGCGGGACATCACCTCTCTGAAGAAAACACTCCCAATTCAGTACAGCTGAAAACACATGGTTCTGCTACCACGCATCCTAGGTCATCTTATGCATAGTACCACCACACCAGGTGATCAAGGCCCTTTTCAACTCCCCAACATCCTTTGGAGAATGAACTGTCATTTCCCTTTCCCTGACATGGCTCTGCAGGTGGAAAGTACACTAGTAAACAATGCAGGGACTTACCCAAAGCCAAACACAGGAAGAAAAACTGATTTTTCCAGTCTCCCAGGGCACTGTACATATTCATGGGCCAGACGGTAAATGTCTTTAACTATCCCAAATGAAGCCATGTTTCCAGCAGTACTCAATATCTGTTAAGATCCCTGAAGAAGAAACCCATTTTTGATCTGTCTAACCCAGACACCCAGTTATTTTATCACTGTGTGCTTAAACATCTGCCTCTAAGATGCTTTAATCAAATATTAGATTAATTGTCAAATATTGCAGACACATAAGCTGCAATTTATCACTTCCTCTGAAACAGAGGCCTGTATAATTATATTATTGGATTAGTAGCGCTAAGACAACATCACTTTTTAGAAAGATTTCCTTCAAATTATGTAACAAACTCCTGCCATTGTATGCTAGAAAAAAAAAAATGTTTTAGGCTTTGATGTTGTTGTGCCAGGTTACAGCCATCTGGGAGAGGTATGAGTCTTTGCAGATAAGACCCTTATTCCTGATTCAAAAGTATAAGAATTTTCCTTAGTTAAGAGGAAAATCAGTCAAAATACCTGTTTTCATTAGCAATGCTGAATAAAACCTTTCTGCACTATCAGGTCAATTTATAAAATTGCTTCTGTGCTTGGAAGAACCACCACCAAATGCATCTGCAGGCCCTTTATGAGCTTTTTGGACATTTCAATAGAAAGCCCTGGATCTGGACCATAGGCAAAGCAGTGACTGTATTAGTAGTCAGATGTAAAATGCACTCTGAAGAGACTCACATTTCAGTCTGAAAGGTTTGGCAGTAACAATACACAGCAGACTAGTAGTCGTTAGTTCCAGATAATCTACTCTTCCAGATGTAGAAGAGGTTCATTTCAAACTGTTTTAATTCAAGGGGTCTCCACATAATGAAAATGAAAAGCCTGAGGTGAGAGCCTTAGAGTTTATGACTTCATTCTTCAGTTTTTATGGTGTCACAGCCATTTCAGCATCACAACTGTGTTAATCCTGATGTTTCATTGAAGACTTATTGTGGAGTCCTTTTAGGCTGCAAGTAGCTGCCACCTACAGTATCTCTGTCATGTCTTGTATTCACAGAAATGAAAATTTCACTTCAACATACTCAGAGGATACCCAGAGCTCTAGTGCAGAAGATTTTGGGTTTGTCTAAATAGTTAGAAGATAAAGAGTGTATTCAAAAGCACTGATGAAGGCCTAACACTGCCTGCATGGAAATTAAGTAACTACTTGTTAAAATTACCAAGTTATTTATACTTTAGAATACAATACTTAAACAATGCAGGACTTGTCCCACATACCAGAAGGGCAATTCTTAATTTGCCACTGGCTTAAGTGTAAGCAGAATGACGTCAAGTCCATATAAATTCTTACAATTTTACCAGTTCATTTTCTTTAATTTAGAAGTGTTTATCAGATTCCAAGGAATTCACTTTGGACCCAGTAAATAGACTTCATTTTGCCAATTAATATAACAGCCTTGTGTTGTTACCATTTAATTCAAAATTGGTAAGTGGGTTAGAACAGCACCCAATTTATAGCAGCATAACATGTGATAGTCTTTCACAGCATCATTAATCAGACACAAACACACATACCTCAATTTTCCTCCCTATTTACTTTAGATATAAGGAAAATGTACACTTATCGCTGTGCAAATCCTGTCATACTGGAACTGAAGTTCTGTAAAAAAACAGTACAACCGATTACAATGCAAATAACAGCATATACAGGCAAATTTTATAAACATGGAAGTGCCAAATTTGCAAAGTTTTGGGTTTACAGGCTGATCAACTCTGAAAAAAGGGAGTTAATAAGTAAGTAGATCTTTTTGAAAACATCTTTCAGTGTCCTTTTTTAACCAATATGGTGTATTTGTACATAACCTCTTTTTTGAAATATTTAGTAGAGAGACTACTTTTATTTCTCTTACATATCTTAATGAATTCCTTTAAAGAGTGAGAACATAGACAAACACAAATCCCAAAGAAGCTCTTTAATTTAACAGAATCATCTTAAGTGTATGAAAATAGCAAATATCACCTGAAATGACCTTCTGCACTGAAGGATAGTGTAAATTTGGACATGAGCTAATTCCGTCATTGTGTAAAATGTTGATATGTAGACCATCTATTTCCTTTAAAATCATTGCACAATTCCAACCTATATTTGCATTATTTTACAGCTAGGATAGAAAACTGTATTCTTATTCTTATTTATTCTCCAGAAGTCCCAATGTTATTAACTTTCTTGAAGCTATCAACATTCAAGGTCTGTTGCAAATAAATGCATGTGCAACATGTTTTCTTAGTGAAAACATTGGTTTAACTGAGCAAAATGATTCAAAGAAACAACATTTTTAGTGCAGACTCTGTGTTAACTGCTTCAAAGTGAAATGAGCTGCAATAGAAGCACCTGCTACATACCCGTAAGCCCAGGTATCTATAAAATCCTAGTGAGTTGCTAAATCATTAGGCTATGACACCATTTCAAAAACTACTATCACCCACGGAAGATTGTTATTATGGGAGTGTTGTCACAGTGCCAGTCAATCAGTAATCTGAAGGCTGCAATATCACTTCTGGTGATGGTGTCCAACAGTAGAGCAAAACAATGAGGAAGCCGCTAGCAGCAGCAAAGCTGTGGTGCAAATATAACTACTCTCTCTTAGGCTTCAATCTGGATTCACATTAAGATTTCATTGTGAATAAACAAGCTATTTTGGCTCTACATGGCTTGGACATGCCAGTTTTTAGGCCAAAAGGAATCATGACTACAGAGAACATGAACGGGAATCTGAAAGAGACTTTCTCTGGAAGGGCAACACCTTTCTACTGACAGCCCCATCTCAAAGGATTTTCTTCAAAGGTCTAAAAAGCTGATCCCTAGAACCGCCGTGTTTCTTTGTCCCAAATACTTGCTCTGCGTGGCCATTCCTGAAACTTGCCACTGAGACAGCAGGAACCTCCTCCTAATTTCTACATTTTAAAATTCATGGTAATCCTCTTGTTTTTGTAACAGCTTGGCCCTTTGGCTTCAGTGGCTTTTGTCATGCTCTGGTGCTGCTTCATCTGAGATGAAGTTAGATGGTGTTTCCCCAGTTTTTGTTTTGCCACACCGAATTTCTGAGGTTATTGCTGTTTCCCCTCATGGAGTCCTGCACCCCTCCCACCTACTCCCCTCACCCCCCATCTACACAGTCTCTCTTTCATCAGGTCCTCCCCAAGTTAATCTTTAACAAGAACTCTCCATTGAGCCCTAGGTGCTCTTGCTGCACCTTCCACAAATGTTAACAGTACTTATTGGTCTGCCAGAAATACTCTAATGGGCTGAGCTGCCATTTTCATGGTCCCCCAATGTTGGTAGCCAATCATCACCCTGAAAATCAAGAAAGACTCTCTCCTCAGTAAACTCCATGCAACAGTCTTTCAGTCAATGCTCTGTGAAGCTAGTGTATCTCTTTTAGGAAGACATCATGGTCAGAGTAAATCACTTAGTGACAAAAAGCCCACCCACCACCATCAGAACCAAGTTCTGCCAATGACAAGTTTCCCTTAGCATGTAAGAACATGTATTTATTTCTTACCCCAGACCTTGTTCTGATTACCTATAAAGACCTTTAAGAACTATCTCTGAAACTCCAAGACGCCAAAAATAGTTTCAAATAGTCTGATTGGAACGGAACATTGTGTCTTTACAAAGCTTTATTTTCTTTCTACATACTGCAGGAAAGGAGGAGGATTTGGGTGATATTAGACCCTTTCCTTTTTTTCAAGACATGCTGGTGTTCTTGTCCTCTGAAAATTCCAGTATGTAGATCACAAAAACCAAGCATTTCATTGATTAAGACAAGAAACGGGGATGTGACTCCTTTTCACCACTTAGCCAATATGAACGAATCCACAGTTGGATTTGGAGTCTGGACAATGACTGGGCAAAGGAACAGATCATTAAAGTTTTCCATTTTTCGTTCCCTCTGAAGACTCTTCTAGCCACTAAGTGAACCTCAAATGAAGGATAAAATCTGGTATGAAAAATGAATTCAAGGGAACCCGCTAAAATCTTGAAGGCTCAAAATGTTCCAGAAAGCAATGTATCGTCTTCATATATTAAAGGGAGTAAGTTAGTACTGAATTATTTAAAAATTTGGTTAGTTTCCCTTGCTTCATCAGAAAAAGTTATTAAATATTAATGAGTAAAAATGGTGCAATAAAACTAATGAAGTTTGTTTTACTAGTAAAATGCAATAAAGAACAGTACCTTTTATTTTAAAAGAGATATGTGTTTAGTACAGTTTGTTTTATAATACAATAAAAGCAATATTATTGGTTTTCCTGGTTTTGGCAAATGCTTCCAGTTTACAGTGAGGTTTATGAGTAGAATGGCCATCATGTAAACACTTGTTCACACAAGCAACCTTTCCAAGCAGAATCTCAGTGGAAAGAAAATCAGTGCGAAAAAAGCCAAACACCTTTTCACAAGTGGTTATGGGCCCAGTGTACAGTGTAGTGTCATCACTTAGACAAAAACAAAATATGATGACAAATTAACTGGCCAGACATGAAGCCGTCTGTGCTGTAGAAATGCACCTGATCTTAATATTCCCCGTTAAATTATGACAGCCTTGGAACCAGAGTGCATGACATCTGTAGCACAAACTCCTAAGTATGGGACTTGACATCAAATTGCCTTACAGGTCCTCCTGGTACCCCCTTGGATTCTATTGCAGAAAGGAAGCCGAAATGTTACTTTTTTGGGAACTCTCCTAGACTGATTCTTTTTTTCTTATGTAAAATAATGGCATTAAACATCCCAGAAGCATTTGTGTGCAGATATGTTTATGCCTCCTTTGGGCATAAACATACAAAGTTCTTCCAAAGCTGTTTGCATTGGCTCTTTCAGGCCATCAGTGTAGTGCTGCCAGCTACTGTCCTCTGTGCTAGCCTTCTTGTCCAGTCTTTGGCGTGCCTTAACCACTCTCATAGGTTCAACTCATGTTCAGACTTGACTTCCCCTTTGCATTGGATGCCAGTGAATGCATTGACACGTGCTACAGAACAGTTGACAAGAGTTTTTATTTGGAAGACAGATGATAGCAAGGGAGCATTGCATCTCCTGAAAGTGGCAATCACCTTGTACAAGAACGCAGTAGCTTTGGAGAGATGGATGCTCACAACACCATGTCAACTTCTTGAGGTCAATCCAGGGTCACAGCAGTAGGACAGGACCTGTGTTGAGGGACTTGATAAGGCCCGTAGGGGCAGCTTTTCTGGGCAAGGGCACAGAGCGCTGCAGAATCCTCATCTTCAGCAGCTGCCAAAGGCCCAGCAGAAACACTGCAGTGCTCACTTGGCAGGAGACACTGCAGCAGCCTGATCACACAACCTGCTGTGTGTAATGGCACTCACATTCAGCAAGCCCCAGTACCTTATGAAGTGAGAACATTTACCAGTATTACCAAAATCATACAGATTTCTAAGGGGGGTGGGCCATTGTCTCATATTGGAGATCCTTTTTTGTACCTTGAAACTCTCCAGAAATTGAGCCCCACCCTTCAACTCCAAAATTTTAGTCATTACATTCAGCATTTTCTGCTAGGGACAGGCCAGGTATGTTTTCCAAATAACACAGGCTGAGTTCAAATTTTTACAACTAATTCTTGAAAATGTGCAAGAATCGTGCTGCCTTCAGATCATGGAGCTGGCTAATATCATTGTTCTGTACAAAGCTGTATTTCCTGCCTTGGGAAAATAACTGCTTATGCACAGGGACTACACAAAACTTGTTTGTGCTCTGGCTGGTGTTAAGAAGCAGATCTTTTTAAGTTATCAATATGATATGAACTGTCAAAAGCCATGATTAAATTGTGTCCTCTTTGGACAGCAGTGTTTAAGTTAAATACTTATAGCATTGGATCTTAAAGGTTTCAATGCACGCTTTCATAATGGCATGAGGTTCAATGAGGCCAAGTGCTGGGTCCTGTACTTGAGTCACAACAACCTCAGGCAACATTAAGGACTTGGGGAAGAGTGGCTGGAGAGCCACCGAACAGAAAAGGACCTGGGGGTGTTGGTCAACTGTAGGCTGAACAGTCGTTCAGCCAGCAGCGTGCCCAGGTGGCCAACAGCATCCTGGTTGTATCAGGAATATTGTGGTAAGCAGGACTAGGGAAGTGATTGTCCCCTTGTACTTAGCACTTTGGCACTGGTGAAATTCCACCTCAAGTGCTGTGTCCAGTTTTGGGCCCCTCACTACAACAAAAACATTGAGGTGCTGGAGCGGGTCCAGAGAAGGGCAACTGAGCTGGTGAGGGGTCTGGAGAACAAGTCTTATGGGGCGAGGCTGAGGGAGCTGGGGGTGTTCAGCCTGGAGAAAAGGAGGCTGAGGGGAGACCTTATGACTCTACAACTGCCTGAAAGAAGGGTGTAGAGAGGTGGGGGTCAGTCTCTTCTCCCAAGTAACAGGTGATAGGACAAGAGGAAATGGCCTCAAGTTGCATCAGGGAAGGTTTAGATTGGATATCAGGATAAGGTTTTACACTGAAATGGTTATCAAGCGTTGGAACAGGCTGCCCAGGGAAGTGGTTGGGTCACCATCCCTGGTGGTATTTAATAGACAGGTAGACATAGCGATGTGGTTTAGTGATGGTTTTTGTCCGTGTTACGTTGATGGTTGGACTGGATGATCTGGAAGATGTCTTCCAGCATATACAGTTCTATGACTCTATGATTCATGGTACACATAGACACGTATGCTGAGAGCCAACAAGTCTTCTGTATCATCTGTCTTCTTTTCCCCTGTCAGAGGGTTATACTCTGCACCTGAAGGTCAAGGTGCACAACCACTCATTGCTACAGAAAAAGCCGAACCAGTCCTTGGGTTTTGCGACAATTGTTCTTCCTCTTGGTCAGTGAGTGAATTCTGAAACTACATATATAGGCACAAGCATAATGTGTGTATCTAGGGATGTGTGTATACATAAACAAGTTCATGAAGATGTACTACATATTAAAACAAAGGTATGCGATAAACCTCTGTTTTTCAAGTTAGTGGCTCCTGAGAGAGAAATACCAAATTCTACTGTGGAGCGACAGTTTCCATTCCAGAAAAAACAGCAGGTTATGAGAAGTACAGCACAAATCATAGTTTCACTGAGTGCAAATATCTAATGCAAATCTCTTGTTTTCTGTCACTCTCCTTTGCCCAAATCTTGAGTTAACTGTTTTCCTGAACACAGAGTGTTCTCACATAACACCAAAAAATGTGATTGTTTCAGTATCAATAAACAAAGTTGTATAGCAAACTTGAAGGTAGACAGTGAGTTTTCCTTTAATTAGATGTATCTCCTCAAGTGTTTTAGATTTTAGAGGCAATTGTCTAAAGCTGAAGACATTGATACTTTTTGAAGGGAGAATATACATCAGTTTAGAAGTACTGCTATCTAGTAATATGTTTACTATTACAAATAAAACTCCAGAGCCAAATTTCACTTGCGGGTAAGTATTGTGTCACGACAGCTCACAAACTATTCTATATACTGTAAAATTCTAAATACTGTAAAAGCTCCTTAAAGGGTAACACTGCATAAAACAAACCAACCAACCATATATACACGTCTCAGGAATAATGGCCGTTCTGTCTTTGTCAGAGACCTCACAAACTATTTAAGGAAATACTACAGCCACACAGTATTTACTTCTACATAACACAACACAAATAAAGCACAGGCTTCCACTCAAGTTGGGAGGAGGGTCTCTCCCTGCTTAAAGGGAGAATAACTCCTACAGAGGATAATTTATATGGTCTCTGTGTCAGGCTCCTGATATGAATTGATGGCTCCAAAAACAAGCCTGTGTGTCCTGGCAAGACAGAAGGCTTAGCAAGAACAGATCCTCAGTTTCTACTAATAACGCAATTATCTGTTACCCCACAATGCCTACCCTGAGTGTTCTAAATTCACCCCACAACGTGGCATGGAGCGCATGGGGAATTCCATGTCAAAACAAACCTTTTGCAAACTAATCATCTCCCCAAGGACGCTGTGGCAATCACATGTTCATCTCCCATTTACAAATGGCGAAGTTTGTTTTTCCCTTTCTTTAGGGAAATGCTGAGCTGTCCAAGTTTCCACTTAGGACCCAGTTCCCAGGGGGGGTAACTGGTGCTCCCACACAAGCCTATAGAACTGAAAGTGCACCACAATCCCTATACTAAAGACAGGATTCCCAGCTGAGACCTGGCTCAGTGGAGCCCCATATTATGCTGTATCACCAGTAACTTTCCAGAAGCCCAGCCTGGTGATGAATTTCAAGCTATCTTGTTAAAGATGGGGATCTGAGGGATAAAGTTGACTTTTCTATCCAACATAGTGGAAAAAGGTGATTTTTTTTATGGGATTTGGCTGGGAGCAAGAAGGGTAACATACCAGTGTCCTCAGGTTAAGGAGCCTCATTTCCTTTAACTGAAGTAATCAGCTACCCAAAGTGCTGGTTGGTAATCCCAGCCAGAACTTTCTTTCTTGTTGACCTTACCTAGCAATTTGTCTTGACGGAAATTACTTTTGTCAAATCGACTGCAATGTTAGACTGTGGACTGGAGGATATGTAGTGTGCAGGTGCAGGAGAATCATTCCTTACCCAGCAAGAGTTTCCAGTACTTAAGAAGGCATTTTTCCCCTCTGGCTGGGAAGGAAATAATCTTCTTCATGGTAGCCCATGTGGTGTTGTGTCAAAACATTGTGACTAAAGCAGTGCTAATAACACATCAGTGTTTTGGCTATTGCTGAACAGTGCTTGCACAGTGTTAAGGCTTTCTCTTTTTCCCATTCTGCCCATCCAGAGAGCAGCCTGGGAGTAAGCAAGAAGCTGAAGCGGGTACAACCAGATCAGCTGACCCCAACTGACCAAAGGGATATCCCATACCATACGATGTCATGCTCAGCCATAAAAATCACATGGAAAGAAGGAGGGAAAAGGAGGACAGATGTGGTTATGGCACTTGTCTTCTCAACTAACAGTTCAGCATACTAAGGCCCAACTTTCCAGGAAGTAGCTAAACATATTTTTTTTTTCCTGTTGCATTATTCAGCAGATGCTTTCTTGCAGTTCGTTACCTTTCAGCTGGGCTCTCTTCTGCAGGCTGGTATACCACAAGGAAGCAAACTTACTGCAGTGCAGAAGCATCTCTGCTCCCATTTAATGGTTTATGTGGTAGGTGCAGCTGGTTTACAAGTCACCTAGCATCAGAAAGTCCTATACATACTCTTGCTTCACTGGCAGAAAAGTGCTTTGAATAATACTAGTTGTGATAGATGGTTGTTCCACAAAGAAAAAAAGTGCATCAAAACAAATTAATTAATTTAAACATTGGGTAGCCTTTTGTAAAAAAAAAATTAAAAAAAATAAAAAAATAATGCAAAACTTCCTGTTTTAATGACAGATTTATGGTCATCTTCTGTGTGCCATCTAAGATCAAATACTTCAAAACACTTTCACATCAATTAGCCTTCGATGCTGCCTTAAAAGAACACGCTGTGAAGGAGGCAGGCAATGTAAAGAGACAGCATCAAAGTCAGTGTTACAGGATTACAGCCATGTAGCAGTAACTGTTGAATGTGTAACTGTCACACTTCCAAGTAATACATATCTAGAAATGTGATCTTCCAAATAGGCAGCATTTCATGTACACTGTGTGATTACTTTTGGCAAGATATACGTGAGTACAGGTCCACTTCTAAAACCGTTATTCACAAGCATAGCTCAGTTAATAGGATAGGAAATGGAGAGGAGGGAAAAAAAACCCTCATTAGCTGGAATGACACAGCCTCTCTGACCATTACACCTTCTGAGGCTTTCTCTGGGTTTCCTTAAAGTCCCATCTGAGCTTGCCTGTGGATAGCTAATTAGCGAGGAAGATAAATTTGGAAACGCAACAGAAATTCATTTTACTTCATACTCCAATCTCTTACATGCTAAGTTAGGTACAGCGTGTCTCAGGGTAGGAATATCCAAATCCATGCACACCTAAGGGCGGGAGTCAGGCATAGATTAAAGTAAAACCTACGCTTGTTTAATTGATCCCTGTCCTAGTTCCAGCAGGGATAAGGTTACTTCTCCCCACACTCCAGCAGGGACACAGGTATCCCATCCCATGGGAGCCATGCCCAGGGGTACCTGGGAGCTGCCGGGGGAGGCAGAGGCAGTCACTGCGGGGGGCTGGGGCATCCCAGGGCCGGTCGGTGAGTGGTGGTATCCTCATCATGGTTGTATATTCCTCTCTCAGCAGGAGTGGTGGTGTGTTCTTGTTCCCTTTGCTGTTCTGTGAAACTGCCTTTGTCTCAACCCACCAGTTTTGCCTTTTTCTTCCCATTCTCCCCTCACGGCCTGGGGGGACACACACAGGACGGGGGGACAGTCCCGGAGTGCGGGTGCTGCCAGGTTCTCTGTTGCTGACTGAGGCCAAACCACCACAGTCCTTCGCAGCAGCAGTGAATGGATCTAGCGTGGGATTTAACCCCAAATACAAGAGCCTTCCCAGGTTGACTGTATGACTCATTCAACAATGCAGGTACGCAGACCTGAGAATCTAGCCCTTAAAAATATGGAGAATTCAGTGATAAAGTTACAAATATTGGGCAACGTTTCCTAAAGAGAGAACAGTAACTAATAAAGCAGCCTGTAATGGCCATTAGAAAGTTGTTTGATATTGAAAGGTATATAAGTTCCTTCCCTATTTCCTCCAATGAACAGTGTGAGATGGCATTATCCAGCCTACTGAGCGGAGTTCGCCCCAGCGCCCAGGGCTCATTTTGACTTAGAGACGTCTGGGATGATTTATTCAAGTTGCTGTTTTAGAAGCAATCCTCCAGACACAACAGTCTGAGCTTCAGGACTCATTCAAGCACAAAACTGACACAGCAAAAGCCAGAGAAATCTACAATTTGTTGCATTTTTTCACTCTGACCCCAAGTTATTCAGCCAGACACTATTTGATTGTAGAAAGCCGTGGTATCAATCTAATGTTCAGTCAGCAACGTTCCTAAAAACAACCCAAAGACATAAAAAATCCTTTGGGACTATACTTGCATCCAGCAATGAAAAAAATTTATCATCTGATATCTGGACAGCACAGAAACAGCATAACTCAAGATTGTAAAACACAGTAAAGTTAAGCTTTTAAATCTGTATACAGTAGAGCTGCTTCAGAAGATTTTAATCAAAAATAGCTTCTGTTCAAATTGTCACATTACAGTAGCCCTCCTCCTCTTAAAACTATGCATTCATGAGATTCTCCCTGGGGAAATAAGCGTGTTTTCCCAAACTGCTCTAGAATAGAATCCCAGGGGGGTGTGGTGTGTGTATTTATTTGTTTATTTATTTTTCTTTCTTAAGGCAATGATGCATCACCTTTATTCTAATGAATCCATGATTCTTAGCCTGATAATGAAAGTTCAAAAAAACCGGTCTCATTTCTAAACCCCAGAGCAACCAACAACTCCTGCTGAAGTTAACTAGCGCTTAGGGCACAGCAGAGTTTTGCACAAAAATCAGTCGAGGCTCAGGCAACCCTGCTTTGGCAGGGGAGTTGAACTAGATGATCTCTAGAGGTCCCTTTCAACTCTGACAATTCTGTGATTCTGTGAGTTAGAACTTGCAGGCAGTTAAACGACTTAACCTTATTTGCTCATTGAATGAATAATAACAAGAGAGGTGAGGTCTGACCATGACCCCAACAATCAACAAATTAAACAACTTTATTATTAAGAAATTTTGTCAATGGCTGCTCACCAAATGAAATAGCTTTAGAAGAAATACCTCTCTTTTGCTCAGTATGTGTTAAAGAACAGGTCTGCAACAAGACTTGTTGATGACATGACCTAACAGAAGCCCTAGGAACACCTTCACTTGATGAAACACTTTCAGCTGTTGTTTCACAACACTTATCCTGCTCACCTGCACCTTCTGTGTTGTCTGCCACACAGGCCCAGCAGCAGGGCATGTTGAACGCACCATCAGTGAGAGGATGATGCTTGTGAAATTGTTTCAAACCAGTTTATCCAACAGGGAAAATGTTTGACATCTTCAAGTTTAGCCACAGGGCAAGAACAACCACATGCAAACGAGAAAGCAAGCCAGTCAACAGAGAGGACCATGAGGCAAGTAGAGTTTGGAGGACCTTTATATCAAACTCATTTTAAAGTGAGAAACCAAAATACCAAGTCATAATGAAAGGGGGAGCTGTCATTTATCCATATTTAAAATTTGGAGGAGGGGGTTATAATTACTGTTATTTTGATTATAGATGAATTATCACTGCCTGGAGTGTTCTGCAGTAAAGAGTAACAGACTTTCATAAAAATCTGAGACTATTTCTAGAAGACTAAACTGAAAGACAACTTCATATTTTGGTGTGGGGTTTTTCTTCTTTTTCTTTTCTTATTTTTTTTCTCTTAACACTCAAAATTACAGCAATATTTGCTTCAGCAGGCCCAAGGGAGCAGTCTTGTGCTTCAGGTGAAGTTAAAATGACACTGCTAGGAAAAATTACACCCTAGTAATATAAATCCTACTTTAAGCCTTTACAAGAGTTATTTAGGAGAAACCCCAGTGCTAGTTTGTAATGACAAAAAGAACTACAAGGAAAAGAGGACCCAAAACCTCTGTACACAAGACCCATATTTTTCTTGACAAAGACATTTTAAGAAATCGATACTAATTTCTTTCTGAAGCCCATACTTAGCAAAAGAGCACAAAGCCAGAGATTCAGTTTTTTTCTTTGTATTACATTATTATAGATACTGTCCCTGATGCACTTATTTATTGTGGTTTGAAAAGAGGGCAGAAGATAGAATGGATTCTGATAGACTGAGAGACAAATTTTTCCCAGGATGTACACATGCACAGTTCCTACTGAAGTCTACTGAACTTCTGTTCACTTAATGAAGTTGGCTAAGGCATCAAATGGCAGCGTAGTTTGGCAACTAATCCATAAGGCTTAGTATGCAGACAACAGCCCTAAGAACATACACAGACATACATTCTCAATTCTCAGCCTTACATCACACAGCACTGTGCAAAAAATGATATTCTGCATATTTGTAAGGGACTGCTGAACTTGGAAACAAAATTTCTAGTGACATACATATGTAAAACTCCCACAGCAGCAAAAAATTTACCCTGCCTGTATTTAGATATTTACATTTTTTACTGTGTTTTATTACAGCTTGGTCTTTACCCTTCTCCCCTCCCAGAAGGAAAAAAACTTACCCAATTTCTTCTTCAGATTTGGTTTAGCCTTCACTTTGAGTGAGAGCATAAATCAGGGGACAGGAAAGGATTTTGATCCTTCAAAACGTAGAGGTCCCATGAGTTCTGACCTATTGCGAGACTTTCGTGTTAGGATGGAATCAACTGAACAGTAAGAACTGCCACAAATGGAGGATTGCACTAGAGTTAGGTAAAGGGGGAAGTCTCATGAAAAGATACAAATGGTGATCCTGGCACACACCATTGGAAATCTGCTGTAGTCCTCTTGAAGAGGACTTAGTGGAAATAAACTGGTACTTCTAGAGCTGGAGTCAGATGACTTATTTTAGATGGCCACCCTAGGATGAGATGCCTGTGCTTGCCCTCTCAGTGGACTCTGCAGTGCTCCCATTTGAGCACCTGCATTCTCTTTGGTAGAAGACTTTATGCCACAGGAGTTTCTGCCTGGGATACATCTACAGGAGCAGCTACACGATCACCTGCATGCAATACATGATGTTGGGAAGATGCTTTAATATGAAGACATGATTTGAAGAGCTGTTTGTGGAAAGAGGCTGCGTCTACCAGTTTTCTTGGTAGGATAACTGAAGCACAGAGTAAAGATGAGGTACCCAGGTCCTCCATAGGACAGTAAGAAGGCCAGGAAATTATCTCAGCTCTCTTGAAATCCAGTGCTCTTCAGGAGTATGCAGTTGCTTTAGGAAAGAGCTTCAAACAAGTCTCTGGCCTTTCATATTAAGACCCTGGAGCATTTAAGGCAACAGAAACAGATTGTATTCCCATGATTACCAAAAACATCTGGTTACCGACTACATGCTTTTAAAACAAACATAAAGACTGTTCCCTCACTCTTCACAAGATCTACACTTACTTTCAGTGCCTTCCACCAGAGTCCCAAAGAAGCTCCCCAGATCACACAAATTACACTGTGCCACATGGTCTTGCATTTTCTTTATGCTGTGCAACTAACTACAACTGATTTAGCAGCACCTAAGTCAAGAAGATATATGCCTTCAGCTACGTGCAGCCAGTGAATAGTTCTTGTATCTTCAGTAGCAAATGTCACAGGTAGGAGCATTTTCCACAATGCCCTCCCACAAGTCAGAGCTAAGCCCAAGTACACCACCAATTAATACCTTCTGCTTTGCCTCACACCATGAAGAATCAAGTTACTTTTAGGGGAAAAAATTAAATTAAAAAGCCACACAGTAGAATCAAGCTGTCTTTGGAATTTTGTTCTTTAGAAATTCCCTGCCCAGGGCCTTTTTACAGCCCCTGAGATCACTGTCTCCAAAGGAGCTCCTTCAAGTAGGTATTAGCTAGAAAAATATTAGACACGTTACTTCAATACCTAGCCTCTTGGAGATAAATGGACTTTTAATAACATCTCTTCATTCATTCAATGCAGTCTTTTATAACATTCATATCCATGCTTACTTTGGCTTCCTAGGTTGGCTTAGAGACCATCAGGCCTTTCACAGACAATTTTTGATCTGTCATACCCATATTTTCTCAAGTGCAGCATTCATCTAAAAATTCTCATGGATGACTCTGGAATCTTCATTTAAACTTGGCTTCTCTTTATATGCATATTTTATTATAGCTTTACAGCATCAACACACAGCAGGACTGTAACGTCATGGATGCTTCTGTTAATTTTCTGTGTGTACCCATCTATAGAGATGTCTATATGAATATCCATCCATATGCACACAAATATGAAATACTTCCTATTTTACAGATTATTTGCTATAAAATAAAACTTATCTCATGTATCTGACTTTCATAGGGCGATTCACACAAAAGTCCTAATAGGAAGAACTCATACAGTTGTGAACTTATACTCCTTCAGGGAGTCTTTTCTGAAAGTGTAATAGTGGTCAGGACACAGGAGAAAGGGAACCCAACCCAATATAGTAACAGTAGGAAAAACTTTGAAGCATTTAAGCACCTTTCTTTTAAGTTGTGTTTCATTTTCAGTGGGCACGAACACCTCCTACTAAAGGTTGCTCAAAACCCCATCCAGCTTGGTCTTGAACACTTCCAGGGGTGGGTGGGGCCTCAGCAAATTCCCTGGGCAACCTCTTCCAGTGCCTCACCACCCTCACAGTAAAGAATTTATTCCTAAAACCTAATATAAATCTACCCTCTTCCAGTTTGAAGCCATTATCCATCATCCTATCACTGCATGTCCTTGTAAAAAGTACCTCTCCAGCTTTCTTATAGGCACCCTTCAGATATTGGAAAGCTGCTACAAGCTCTCCCTGGAGCTTTGGAGTCCTCAGCACAGGAAGGAAACGGGCCTGTTGGAACGGGTCCAGCGGAGGGCCACAAAAATGATCAAAGGGCTGGAGCACTTCTCCTATGAAGACAGGCTGAGGGAACTGGGGTTGTTCAGCCTGGAGAAGAAAAGGCTCCGGGGAGACATTATAATGGCCTTCCAGTACATGAAGGGGTCCTACAGGACTCTTTATCAGGGAGTGTAGCAATAGGATGAGGGATAATGGTTTTAAATTGAAAGAGGGGAGATTTATATTAGATACACTGGAGCAGGTTGCCCAGAGAAGTTGTGGAAGTGTTCAAGGCCAGGCTGGATGGGGCTTTGAGCAATCTACTCTAGTGGGACGTGTGCCTGCCCATGGCAGGGGAGGTTGAAACTTGATCATCTTTAAGGTCCCTTCCAACTTTAACCATTCTGCGATGCTACCATTCTATGATTCTCTTCTCCCGGCTGAACAACCCCAGCTCTCTCAGCTTGTCTTGGTGCTCCAGCCCTCTGATCATCTTCGTGAACCTCCGCTGGACCCATTCCAAAGATCCATGTCCTTCTTATGTTAGGGGGTCCAGAGCTGGACACAGTACTCCAGGTGCAGTCTCATGAGAGCCAAGTAGAGGGGCAGAATCACCTCCCTTGATCGGCCAGCCATGCTTCTTTTGACGCGACCCAGGATGCAGTTGGCTTTCTGGGCTGTGAGCACACATAGCCAGCTCATGTTGGGCTTCTCATCAGCCAAGATCCCCAAGTCCCTCTTCTCAGGGCTGCTCTCAATCCATTCTTCACCCAGCCTGTATTTGTGCATGGGACTGCCATGGCCCATGTGCAGGACCTTGCAATGAGCCTGGTTGAACTTCATGGGTTTTGCACATGCCCACCTTTCAAGCCTGTCCAGGTTCCTCTGGATGGCATCCCTTCCCTCCTGCGGGTTGACCAAACCACACAACTTGGTGTCACCAGCAAACTTTCTGAGGATGCAGTCAATCCCAAAATCCATGTCTCCAACAAAGATGTTAAATAGTCCTGGTCCCAGCAATGACCCCTGAGGAACACCACTCATCACTGGTCACCACTTGGACATTGAGCTGTTGACCGCAACCCTTTGAGTGTGAACGTCCAGCCAGTTCCTTATCCACCAAGTGGTCCATCCATCAAATCCATGTCCCTCCAGTTTATAGAAAAGGATGTCATCTGGGACAATGTCAAATGCTTTGCATAAATCTAGGTAGATGGTATCTGTTGCTCTCCCCTTATCCACCAATACGGTAACACTGTTGTCCAAGGTCACCAAATTTGTCAGGCACGATTTTCCCTTAGTGAAGCCGTGTTGACTGTCACCGATCACCTCCTTATTTTCCACGTGCCTTAGCAGAGTTTCCAGGAGGATCTGCTCCATGATCTTGTCGGGCACAGAGGTGACACTGACTGGCTTGTCAGTTCCCTTTGTCTTCCTTTTTTCCCTTTTTAAAAATGGGTGTTATGTTTCCCCTTTACCAGTCAGTAGGAACTTCACCAGACTGCCATGCCTTTTCAAATAGGATGGATAGTGTCTTGGCAACTTCATCTGCTAGTTCCCTCAGGACCCGCAGATGAATCCCATCAGATGCTATAGTTTTGTGCACCTTTAGGTTTCTCAAGTGGTCTCAAACCTGACCTTCTCCTACAATGGTTTGTTAGTTGTTCTCCTAGTCCTTGCCTTTGCATTCTGTGACTTGGATGGTGTGGCTAGAGCCCTTGCCAGTGAAGACCAAGGCAAAAAAGTCATTCAGTACCTCAGCCTTCTCCGTATCCTGGGTAACCAGGTCTCCTGTTTCCTTCCAGAGGGGGACCACATTTTCCCTAGTCTTCCTTTTGTCACTGACATACCTATAGAAGGCTTTCTTGTTGCCCTTGATACCCCTGACCAGATTTAACTTTTAACTGGGCTTCAGCTTTCCTAACCTGATTGCTGGCTGCTCAGACTATTTCTCTGTATTTCTCCCAGGCTACCTGTCCTTGCTTCTTCTGTAGGCTTCCTTTTTTCTGTTTACAATTGTCCAGGAGCTTCTTGTTCATCCCCTTCGACTGGGAGGATTGATTTAAAAACTAGCTGTGACCCAGAGTTCCTGACCACTGCTCGCAGGGCTCTATAATCCTTGTTGATAATCTTCAGGCTGCTCCCAGCTGCATCACTGATGCCAATATGGCACAGCAGCAGTGGATTCTCATACTTCTGTCTCTGTTTGCTGATCTCCAATAAACAGACTCAAACTCCAGGCTTGGCATCTCTTCCAGACTGCTATACTGTCAACTGTGACAACTCATGACATGTACAGAAAGACCCAGCTCCTTTTTCAGCTTTCAACCATCTCTTGGCGTCGGAGCTCTCATGCTAACGAACTGTCCGCATCCAATTTACTTAATTCCTAGAAGGCCAAGTTAACAATCAAATTCCAAAGTCAGTTTATTGAGCCTGTCTCCAGATGGATAATCCTGTCTGCCAAAGATCAACATACTTGGCTCTGCTCCTGCATACCTAGCTTGAGAAGACAGGTGGGAAAACATCTACTCATCATCCTCAGCCTAACACATACGAGGGAATTACTGGTTCCCCTCCTGTCACTTAAATGGTGAAAGGTAGATATAGTATGGTTTTCATCTGTGACAACACTGCATAGATTTTTGCCTGTTGCCCTCACCCATTCACCACACGCTTTTCCTAGATCTTTTTGCAGCTGGCTGTCATCAGCAACAAGTAAAGAGGCTGGCTACAGCTCACAGCATGCTGCTGCACACCAGTTCATTGTAGCCATGCTTTACCTGACTCTTTCTCAGGAAGGATCTCAGCCAATGGTACAGGATGAAGTAAACATCAAGCCACATAGAATCGTAGAATGGTTTGAGTTGGAAGGGACCCTAAATATCAACTTGTTCCAACCCCCCCTGCCATGGTCAGGGACACCTTCCACAAGGCCAGATTGCTCAAAGCCTCATCCAGCCTGGGACGCATGATACAAAGCTCATATAAATCACTGTTATTGGTATTCCCTTTTAGTGGACTGCACATCACAACACACAAGACTAGAAAACATGGATGTGGCATAGTCATTACCTATATGATAGAAGATAAGGTACATGAAGGTCATTCAGCCTTTGCCTGTTTCTTCACAGTTGACCCCTTGCCTTTGCCCTTGTTTGTAGGAGGATTTCATAAGTACAGAGAAATTTAAAAGGGCACAAGAGGAGCCTCAAATATAGTGTACTCTTTATCTGTAATCTTCATCTCTTCCATCCCTTCATTTCTCTCTTCCAGGATTTCACTCCCACTTTTAGATTTACAACAAAAATTATATTGTTTGCTTTAATGTCATATATCTTTGATTCTTTGAAACTTTCAAATTTTTATCCTAAAGAAAGGGTTTCTAAAATATGAACTAATTCCTGCTGCTGTCAAACAGTATCAGTCTCCCAGCTGTCCATTATCCTCTTTCTAGCATAAGCTTCTCTTGCTTAAATCCGTGTGTTTTCAAAAGAATATTTCTCCCTTCTGCCCTCAAAGTGTGTTATATGGTATGTCTTTTCTGCCGTCTATTTGCTTTGTTGATTTAGGCCTAACTGCTAATCCAGCCTGGATTACAAAAACTAGCTAGTTCTTGTTCACTTTCTTTAGCAGTCTCTGAGTCTTCCCAGATGCTTTTTGTGTTTCTTTTGGATTTCTGAAGTAACTAGCGAGGGAATAAAGAAACCAGATCCATTAATTAAGTTCTTTTACCTCTAGTCTCGAGGCTGCTGGGAAAGCAGCTATTTCAAAGTAATAAGTTTTCTCCCAAGTGATTTGATTTTAGTCGTCGGTACTAGCATCAGACCCCTGGCATACCTGACCCTTGTTGGCTGAGGATGTGCAAAGCAGAGACTAGAATGGGGACTAGAAACACAGCTTTTTTTATCCCTTTATGAGAAAGAAATGGGAGGCAGTGTCTGCTAAATTATGGTATAAAGCCACTCCTAATTAATAATAAATGTGTATACAATGCCATGGAGCATTGCTAGGACATTCAAAAAGTTCTCTATTCTTCTCTGTCTCCACCACACCAGGAGTACTAGCTCAAAAGGTTTCTCAAAAAGTTCCTCCTTCACACAGCCTCTCTGCTGCAATAAGTGGTCCAATTAATTTGGGAAGCAGATTTAACATTGAAGCATCGCTGGCTACAGAATAGGCTACTTTTGATCGAGTGACATGCCATGATGCTTCAACCATCAGACGCATATGATTATTAGCAGATTTCCAGATTACATCTAGGATTCCCCACCCCAAACGTTTTTCATTTCTTGAGATGAGATTGTGAGATTTTGTTGACTTCTATTGCATTCTGAGATTTTTTTTCCAACAAAGATGTATCTTTTGAAAGAAGAGGTTGGAATATTTAATTTCTCAGGAGGTGGACTTAATTAGGCTTTACTGAAAAAAAACAACCACCAAACCAAAAGTAAAACAAAAATAAACCACCAAGCACCCTCCAAGCCAGACTACTGTTCTGCAACAGATTTCAACAGAGCAAAGTGTTGTCTGAGTGCAGACAATACTGACCACCTTACAAAGTCACAAAATATAGAGGCTCAAGGGTATATCAGGCAGGTTGACTCACCATCTGTAACTGTCCCGGTTTGAAGTAAAACTGAACCAATTTTGTGTCCTGTAATTTTACATTTTAGCTTGGCCTCTTCTAACTCTCTGAAATTAATGACATATTGTGGAGAAAACTGCTCATTCTCAGAATGATAAGCCCAATGTTTGTGCTCCATGCCAAGGAATGGTGTGCAGAGAGGCCCTTGCTTATACTTATTGCTATAACAACCAACGTCAGACAATTTTTGTTATTTGCCCCTTAGGGGGTTGGAAACGTAAAAACAAGGAGAGGTCACATCTGTGGGGAGGAGCAGACAGGAGTAGTGACCCAAACCTGACCAACAGGGTATTCCATCCCATCCGCATCATGCTCAGTATAAAAGCTGAGGGATCAAAGGGTCAACTCTCTTCCTTCAATGGCCGACGTCCAAGGAGGACCCTGTCTGTTCGTCTGCCTTTGATCCTGATCCGTGTGTTCCTGACTCCAGAGCTGGAATCCAGTTCCCATCCATCACTGAGTCCAGTCTGGGACTTCCCCAGTGCCTGTTGGTGATGTGATTGTCATCCTGGGAGCTTGATAAGGTTTTGTATATATTGTATATATTTCATTATTTTCTTCTTTTTTTTATTTCAGTATTAATTCTTCATTAAAGTAATTTATTTCATTCTAAACTTCTAAATCTCCTTATCTCTTCCTCTCCTCTCTTTGCAGGGGAGGGGAAGGGTGATCTGTTCATCTGGTTTGGGTAAATTAGGCTGAAACCATGACAGTAACCCAAGATTATTCACAATAAACTTCTGCTAACAAAACTGTTGCCTCTATGGAAAACTCCACTCAAAATGCCTAACTCTGATTTAAGATATACCAATAAACACTATTACTCCAGTAACTGCAATTTTATTCTATATAGTCGAGTGCTATACCTAAAATCTGGTGGTTCATGTGTATTATTGATAGCTATGTACACCATTCTATCGTTAGATTTGCCTAAGATGTGCATATACACTTATTATCCATGCCATTAGTACAAAAAGTTCTCAAGTATCTTAAAAGTATCTCTTTCACACTGCATAAACTGATCAACTAGAGACATGGATACTGTATACTTTCTTATAAAAAAAAGATTGCAGGGCAGGTGAGAAAATAAATAGGAGAAAATAGAGAGTGCATGAAGAAGGCATAGAAATGACAAGTACAACTGAACTGCAATGTAAAATTAAAGTATTCAGAAGATATAAATTGATAAAGCAGAGATATGTGACAAATAGGCAAATAGGTGTCTGCGATTTGCTGGAGATCTCTATCATGAGCACACATGTAATCATAATTTAGGGAAGATGAAAGAGAGATCCACCAGTGGAATTAAATACTTACTGATCAGATGAGCTCATAACAGCATAAGCTGCTTTTGTGGCCTGTCAGTGCTGCAGATCTCTAAATTAGTTGAGGAAAAAACAGTCCTGGGGAAATTCATATCTGAATGACAAAGGTATCATAGATCGATCCTGTGAGGTCAAAGAACAAGACTAGCACCGGAATAAATCCAACAACAAGCAAAAAAAACACATACTAAACGCTACCAATGTATTGCAAGACAAGAAAACATCTGAAGAGAGCATCTTTGGCATCCCTGAAACAGCAGGTACCATAAATGCATAGTTTGGTGGCGCGGAGGTTCTGTACAGATTGGAGGATGCTGTGAAATTTCCCATTTTAACCCGTGGTGCTGCAGCTCTGCTCATCAACAGAACAGGGAGCAGAAGATCTGCATACTCGCAACCCCATCAAACAGGCATGGAGCCCAACTTGTAACAGGAAGGGACTTGGCTTTCAGAACCCCTCAATTCACATCCTAAGGACAAGTTGCCAGCAATGCAGAATTGTTTGTTGGCTGTTATATAAACATGTAGTAGAACAATCAATTATTTTGCATTGAAAGGGCTAGTATTGGAGCCAGTTTTCTTTAATATCATTATCAATGATATCACTAGGACAAGAAGATCAGACTGGGCAGGAGTGTTGATCTGCTTGAGGGTGAGAAGGCTTTGCAGAGGGATCTGGACAGGCTGGATCCATGGGCCAAGGCCAATGGGATTGAAGTTCAACAAGGCCAAGTGCCAGGTCCTGCACTTGGGTCACAACAACTGCATGCAGCGCTACAGGTTTGGGAAGAATGGCTGAAAAGGCACCTGACTGAAAAGGGCCAAGGCCAAGGCCTCCTCAAGAGGTGTTGGTCAACTGTTGGCTGAATATGAGCCAGCAGTGTGCCCAGGTGGCCAAGAAGGCCTGTATTGGAAATAGTGTAGCCAGTAGGATTAGTGTAGTGATTGTTCCTTTGTGCTCGGCACTGCTGAGGCTGCATACTTCAATATTATGTCCAGTTGGGGGCCCCTCACTAGAACAAAGATACTGAGGTGCTAGAGCAAGTCCACAGAAGGGCAACAAAGCTGATGAAGGGTCTAGAGCACAAGTCTTATGAGGAGAGGCTGAGGCAGCTGGGGTTATTTAGCCTGGAGAAAAGGAGGCTGAAGGAAGACCTTATTGGTCTCTACAACTACCTGAACAGAGATTTTAGTGCGGTGGGTATCAGGCTCTTTTCCCAAGTAATAAGGGATAGGACAAGAGGAACTGGCCTCAAGTTGCACCGAGGGAGATTTAGGATGGATATTAGGAAAAATTTCTTCACTGAAACAGTTATCAAGCGTTGGAACAGGCTTCCCAGGGAAGTGGTTGAGACACCATCCCTGGAGGCATTTAAAAGACATGTAGGCATGGTGCTTAGGGACGTAGTTTAGTGGTGGTTTTGGCATTATTAGGTTTAGAGTTAGACTTAGATGTCTTTTCCAACCTAAATGATTGCACGATTGTATGATTCCATGAAACTCATCTAAATGTGGACCTCATACCAGCCCAGTATGCTAGTCACTGAGCTAGCATAGTGTAGCTGAATAACAGATAATGACCATTATGCTCAACTCTCATGTTTTTCCTGCCATGTCACTATAAGATAACTTGTTTGAAAAATCATGTAAATCTTGCAGTGAATAACATATGATGAGGTTGAAAACAGAAACAAAACTATCTACTCATCCTTTTGTAAGGTTCTGGTTTAATAGTTGTTTTCACAGACAATAGATTGTTTTATCAATTTACTAACCTCTTAAAAAGTTCAGAATTCCCTAATGGAAGTCTCTGTCCCTTCATTTACTGTGGCTACACAGTAGCTGATTTGAAATTCAGCACAACTGTGGGAATATAAACCTCCAGCGGGAAGATTAGAGAGATTAATACCTTTGGTTTTGGCAAATCAGTTACAACATGCACTAATTAAGCACAATTTGCAGCCCTATATGCTAATATACTATGTCAAAGCGAAACAGAACTGTAGATTAAGCACGTAGAGATAGATAGTTCAGCTCTCATGTGTATGTGTCTTTAAAGTTGCAACTACTGAATCTTTAAGTGTCCTTACTAGACAGCTTTGCAGCCAGTAAAACTTAATACACAAGGAAAAGGCAGTTTTCCTAGAACTATTCAAATTGCTCTGGATTTCTTTCACAGCATGCTTCAGCTGCAGATTTCAGCTATGCCTTTCATTCTGAGCTGGATGCTTGGAAGCTGGGATGTTTGATGGTAAAGAGCGGATTTACTCTTTTCCATGATGATGAATGAAGCGACAATGAAATGAAATAGATTAAAATTGGCACATCCTGGCCCATATTATTTGTATTTCTCCACAGATGATGCAACTATTTAGATGTTTTCCTATTAAGAGTAGAGGGAAAAGAAAAAAGAACAGGCACCAGCTTTGAGGAAAAGAGATAGAAACCTAACCATCTTTTACAGGACAGCCTCTTGCACAACTTAAAGTGCACAGGGGCTCCTTTCAGTTCAGCTCGTTGTCCAAATGTTTATCTGAATGCTGGGATCTTGCTAATGGTGCACATTCTCAGCAAGTCCAGTTCTTGACTGCTGTAAGACTGCCACTTTGACCCTGCAGTTCACCTGTTCGCCAGGGCTTGGCTGCTTACCACTGCTTGGGTACAGGCATAGAGGAAGAAATGCTTCATGGAAGAGCAGTAAAACTCAGCTCTTTGTTCTTACTGCTTTGCGACACCCTACTGCTTGGTCAGCCCAGAATCCAGAAGCAACATGAATGTGGTTAGCAGCAAGATGAAGGCAAATTTCCCTAAATTTAAAGGTCATCAGGAATGACTGACTTCAAGTACAGTTAATCCTACACTAACTCTTCCTGAGAAACAACATGTACCCCTCCAAAAAAAAAGATTTCTCTCCAGTGCCTTCACTTGTTCACGTGGGCCTCACATTAAAAGTTTAGAGGCAGTTAATAAAGGATTAATACTACTACACTGGGTGGTAACAGCTTTTTGATCGATCTCAACATGCTAGCATCTCAAGATCTTAGCATTTATTTTTGCAAGTTTATATGAAAAAATATTCTGCATCATCCACTGTCCCTTTCAAACTTACAGTATTTATTCCATTTGAAGCCAATTTATTTTTCTGAAAAAATGAACAAATAAATACATAAATGTACCCATATATGAATGAAGCCCCATTTAAGACACAAGCATGCAGGTCTGGTACAGTGATTGAACTTTAATCTTATTTTCCTTCTTCGTCTGTTCCAAGAGCGTAGCTTTTTGTTGTGCTGAATTTCCTACAGTTACTAAAGCCACATCCACAGCTTCTCTTCTCATTTTACTCCCTTCCTGCTAGGAAACAAAGACCAGCTGCTTAGTTTTCATTCACAGCTCTCTGTAACAAAGTCAAAGAATTCATACATTAGCCTAAATTGTAATTTAAACATATATTCTTGCAGTAAAGAGAAAAAACAAGCAAGTAAACTTACAGTTACACAGAAAACCACCCAAAAACCTCCTAAAATGATGTGGTAAACTGCTACAAAGTTGTACATAATCCCTGCTTTATGAATTGTTCTGCTGATCCTTAGATATCTTTTTTCTTCACCATACATTTTTTCCTTCATTGTACATTTTCTTTACAATACTAAGGCAACAAAGCAAGTAACTAATTTTTTCCTGTAAAGGAAGTAAAGTAACTATACATTTCAGTAGCAACATAGCACCTCTGCAGTAGCACTTGTGGATGAATCAGATGAGTACTTGCACAGGCACACAAATAGGTAGGAAATGACTGGCCTTGGTCTGAGATATTTGTAACCAAAGACCAGGTGCACAAAACACTCATTCTCTCTAGGGATTAAGGCAGAACAGAGGCATAATATTACCTACTTTGCAATGCAAATTCATTTCATATCTTTGAGACTTGTGTCCTCAAAGCAAGCTGAATAACATATCGTGTAATTGAAAGGGTAGGAACCATAATGGCTTTCTTAAACCAGTGGTAAAAACCTGATGAATGAAGAAAGATCTATCATCCCACCATGGTTGAGCTGGACATGGTTATGAACAAGATACAAAGGCACCATTTTCATTAACCTCCAGGAACTTACACTTAAATTCCCTGTTTAGCTGCAATGGCAGAAATTAAATCTTTTCGTACTTCCTTTCAAGAAGCAGAGAAAGACCATTAGTTCCCACCTGGGAGTGTGGAGGATTCTTATGTTGAGAGAACTGTGTGAACCTGTATGGGATGCAGAAGGGGTTGGAGTACATTCACAGGGCTTGCATGTGCACTGTGACCCACACCAACCCCAGGGATCAGTCAGAATCCAAAAAGGAGAGAGCCTCAGTCTGGCAGCTAGGCCACAGGGCTCACTGCCTGCAAGTACTACTGACTGCTACTGATGCTACATCAATTACCTGTCAAAGGCTACAGCAATGCATGTCAGAGGCAAGAGGCACCATGTGGATATTTCAAACAACAGCTCCAAAAAGGGAAGGAAAAAAAAGAAGAGTTAGGTCTCTTCCCACACACAGAGGAAACATGACTGCTTTTGGCCTTAGGACAGAAGTAGTTTCTATGCTTATCATTACCAAAGAAAACCTGACTGGTTTTGCCTGTCTGCAGAACAGAACCCTTCCTGTGTCTTTGCTAGGATTGGGCTCTCTGTTTTGCTCTGTTTTTCAACAGATTATTAGGAGTTCAGTTTCATCCTAACGAAGAAGGAAGAAGTGACTTTTGTGGCAGATAATTTCCTGAGCTGAATTTTATTTTTCAGCTTTTTCCAAAGTTCATTTTTCTTATTGCATTGGCAGCCAAGCACACACTGCCTAAGGTGCTCTGACTCTGGCAGTCATCATACATCAAAATGGAGAAACAATAAAGCAAACTTTTAAGTCCACATTCAGGAAAAAGGACAAGGAGCAGCATGATGGAAAAAATTATCTGTTCAAAGTCTCCATAAGGGCACACCTTTCCAGGGATAAAAAAATGTCCCTAACTGTGAATATGAGCAGTGCTCTACCATTTGCTCTTCCCCCCGTTGTGCACCCAGCCTTCAAAATTCTGCTACCAGTTCATACTTTTAATTTAAAGCTTGTTTGTAAGTAAAGAAGTCTCCTCCCCAGGTTCATTGAGTCCCAGGGTACTTGGCAAGCCTTGCAGCAAGAAATAAATGACAAATATGCCTTTCTATCCCAGCTCTCAAGCTGCAAATAGCTAAACAGGCTTCCAAAATTACCTCTTCCCCCCTCAAGTTAAAGCTGAGATTTAACAGTAGTGTGAAAGTAAAAAGCACTTTCTTTTAGCATTATTGGTCACTGCGGGTTACTTAGCTTGCCTTCAATTGGTCCTTTCATTGCATAAAGACTGTATGAGCTGCTATTACTTCCTGATAATGATAGACAGAAGGAAGTTAAGAGCTCCCTACACAATTTCTGTAAATAGCTTCATTTGTGTGTGCATCACCTTCCTATTGTCTTGTCATTAAAATATATCTGGTCACTCATCTGTTTTTAAGCTAATAATAATCCTTGATGCTTTAGAGGCAAAGGGCATTTAACAATCAGTGTTTGTAGCTGAGAAAGTGCAAGTCATCTTCAACTTTCCATTGATCAAACATCATTTAGTTTCTCCCCCTAGTTTCTCATTCTCTCTGCTGGCAAAGATCTGGTCTCAGTCACTTGCACATTGTGTACAGACTCTGCTGAAGCTTCTCAAAGGACAGTGAGTTTAAAAAAAGGAAAAAAAACCACCAAATCAACACACTTTCCAGCCACTTACCTGCTTTGCTCACACTGCTTCACTGAGATCTATTTCCTGAGTCGAGTTTTTCATACACGTGCACAAACAGCTGTGCCAGTATAATCAAGAAAACACAGGATAATGTGTTAAACAGGGAAGGGGCTGGGAAAGAGCGGGAGATCTCCTGGCTTGCTTAGTGCAGCATAGTAATTTTGGAATGTGCAGGTAACTGTGTATGTTTGTTCTGATTTCTTCACAAACTTGCAGTTCAGCAAGTTCCTGGAGCTTAGTACTCTGAAAATATTGTGAAACCAAACTACTTCACCCACCCTGAGGCACTCCCTCGACAGAATGGGAATAATTCAAAGACTGCAAAGGTGTGCATTTAGTAACTCCTCTGCGACCTGACATAAACCAATCATCAGACATTTCTGAGTCATTTCATTACCTGCTTATTTGATTTAGAAAAGGACTGATAACTGCCAACAAGCAATTTTATCTGTTCCATTCCCAGGCTGTCCCTTTGTAATTGTGAGTATCCAATAAGTGCATTTCCAATATGCATTTGATTTAGGTCAGATATATTCAACACAAGTGTGACATTAGCTAGCCAAACCAGTAATTCAGAGTTTATGCCAAGTTTACGCTAACTGAAAGATAGACAGGATCCAATTGAGAATAAGTAAGGTAGTGCGGAAAGGCAATATTTTGTTTGACCAAATGTAGCAACAACAAATTAACCTTTTACCATTTTCGAAGCAGTAAGGTTATCAAAGGTCAGGAACAGGTATTTTTGTCAGAGTTCTGGGAGACTAACTCAGGTTCAGCATGACCCCCAGTTTTACCCAGCATGGTGATTTTGTTAAGAGCTTTCCCCCCTGCTCCATCTCAATGTTTAATATTGATAAGGAAATAAGGAGAAGACAGAAAAACAAGCAACACTATCAGCATAATTCTTATACCAAGCATAACGTAGCTGATACAGGAAAAGCACTTTTCCAGAAGGTTCCAATTTTTATCATCCTATATTCTATGCAAGCCAGTTCTACAATTAACTGCCTTGGAGTGGCCTTAGGATAATTCACAAGATGCAGTTTAGTCATCTTAATTTTAATACTTCTAATGCTTGCGATGCAGGAACTACTAAAGAAGAACACTTGAAGACATAATGTAGTTGTTTTGTTTTGTTATTTTTAGACAAAATGCCAAGGACCTGGTTCTATTCTTCTTACTGATAAAGAATTGTACTATCCACCGTAATAAATGTGGTAATACCAAAGGTTCTTGGGGAGTTCTCGTGTTCAGTGCAGCTCAGAAAATATCTGAATCAAAGCTTGACTGACCTTTGAAGCCTTAATATATCAGATTCAATGAAATGCAATCCATCAGGCATAAAGCAGAGGACTATTTCTCCTTCTTTAGGGGCAACTATTTGTTGATAGTATTAAGTACTTGGCAAACTCTGTAACTCTAGAATATCATGAGCACACAAGGAGGGTATCCAGTAAAGAGTGTTGTTTCATAACAAACCTGCAGTTCTTGTGCAGCTACCTTTCCTTAGATGTAAACTAGTTCATATTATCTGCAGCTTCAGCAGCTGGAGCCGAACACTGGCTGCAGAGATATAGAATCATAGTCTGAATCACACCAACACTTAGATGTGCGCTCATTTTCCTATGCATAGTTCTTTTGAAATCAGATTACTTATCTAAGTAAGTAGAAGTGTGCCTGAAAGGCTGGGGCTGCAATGTGCTGTGGGAAGATAGAAATCTTGGCTTCTGCCATTTTAAGGAAGTGGCACCTTTCTTACAAAGTTTTCTGATAGAAAGACAAACCTGTGAGAGATGTTAAACACCCCGTATAAAGGCAGTAGCAGTAAGTTCAGAAAAGGGTTCATTTAAACAACAAATTGCTTGTTTGTAAGCAAACAAAGCAAATTCATGGTTTAAGCAACTGCTTTGGAATACAAATTGAAGTAAACTCATAAAGTTGTTGTCACCCTGTAGAATAGAGTTCCCTAACACTGTTGAGCTTCAAGTATAAACTACGTAGGAACCTCAGGCCTGGAATACATTACATATGCATATTAGTATCTGCCTCAAGGTAAAACATGAGTTTAGGGTAGGTAGACATCTGTACATATTTTTTTTGACAAAAAAATATTGAAGGTCAAAACGTAACATAACTGGAGTGAGAATGGGAGGAGAATGGAAAAGTTACAGAAGCAGAAAGCAGCCTGAGAACATAAGGAACATGGCAGCTAAATGTGGATGACCCGATGGCTTATGAACTCCAAATTGCATATTAAAGAATGTGTTCACAGCATTTTTAAGCTCTAAAGGAGTGTAAATCCATACCTGCTGGCAAGATACCCATTGGACAGCAAGGCCAGTAATAGTTCCGTTGCACATAGCCAGTTTGTATTATGATCTCCCACCTTCCTAGTTTTGACAGAGAAATAAGGAAACTCATTTGCTTTGCATCATCATTATCATGCTGCCATGACAATGATAATGCACGATTTATTTATTGATGATTTATTGATTATGATAATGATGATTTATTTATTTAATCGTAATGATGATTTATATATTTAAAGGGAAGCCAGGAGAAGACAAATTCAAGGTAGAGGTTAGATATCAAATACTGGCTCCTCCCTCAACCTCCTGCAGAAAACTGGTCCAATTGGGCAGGTAGCTTAAAAATTGTCCTGTCAAGTTTTGATATCTTGAAGAGTACATATTTTCCAGCCTCTCTGGTTACTATGTTTGACTACATTCATGATGTATCAATGCCCTTGCAGGCACCACTATTGCCTGCTGGATGGATTCAGAATGGCTTTGTTGGATCTCAGCAGGACCAGAGATTCCTTTTTAGATCAAGTGGAAACTCTTGCTTTGAAACTAAACTTTTGAAAATGTCACCATCATGAAAGTCCATACGGTTGCAACAGGAGGCCATCACTATGCTACATTTTCCAATGTCCGGAGCTTTACCACACAATTTTCTTAAACTTACTTTTACTGTTTGTAATCAGGCTCTTAATCTGTACTGCTGAAATTAAAGCAATAGTAAAGAAGGTCTTCAGAGGGGGAACTGAAGGCAAAGCAGGAGAAAACTTGAAACTTTCCTTTCTTCACTGCAAGCCACTGGACCTCCAATTAAATAGCTGCTGAGAGCAACCACCCACCCTGTCCTGTCCCTGCTCATGTAGATGTCTCCGAAGTAATGTAAAAATCACCTGACTGTGTTCTTGTTCCTAATAAGTTTAAGAAAGTTTAATATGATTTGGTGACATGTTCTTCATATTTCTCTTCACCCTTTCTGTTTCCATTCTGAAGTATTGTATTACACAAACCGTGAGGTCTTCACCACAAGACAAGGTAAGAACAGGAAGGCAAAACACTGGGCACTAAAGGAAATGCCATTTGTTTCTGCAAAGAACCTGGATGATTTATTTTCTCCTCTTCATCTAGGGTTGTTTTTTTTTTTTATTTATTTTATTATGTTTTTAAAAAGCTCTTCTACTCAAGCCATAGGATTTTTTTTCTTCAGGACTACTATTTTCAAATGTCTACTTCCTACACTAGACAGCACCAAAGCAAATGAACACTAACCTAACTCCTGGAGAGTGAAGGGATTGGTGAGGTGAGATATATTTTGCTGTCTTCATAGAATCAGTAGAAAAAGAAACTGCTCCTTCTCCTCTTTCATCACCCTTTTGAATGTCACAGACCAGGGGCATGACATGTTGCACTGCCAGGCTATGGATTGCACTGCCCTCAAAAAAAAATACTCCCCTGCACAATATCTGGACAAGCCCATTTCTTTCATATGGAAGACTTTCTCATTTAGGGTGGTGGCGTTGTCTCCACTAATGCATGCCCTACCAAAAACTGAATTCTATAGGTTAAAAAATATCTTCATCCAGGCAAACAGGAGTCCTACTGCTGCCTTTGAAAACACAGATGCTCTAACTACCCTGTGATCCCCCTTTCCCATTACTCACCAGATTTTTAATAAAGAAAGCTATTTCCATCTCTCGCTGGCATTCAAATTCTTAAAGAAGGCACAAGTAGTACACTATATTAGATGGCCTACATCCCTCCAATTGCATGGAAACCTTTCAATGCAGATGACTCCAAATAGTGCATTGGAGCAACAGCTGTGCAACATCCTATCAGCATCTAGTAGACACTGCTATATTTGTTAGCAGTGGCTGTAAGTTTTCAACCAAAACTTCCTACAGCAGCCAGTGACTCCACAGGAAAATATCCCATATTTGCTATTTGTTGCAAGGGTGCAAGTTAAGATTACTTTTTTTTTTAGCATTTGCTTTGAGGGATGAAGTGGTAGTGGTATTCTTTTAGTTATTCAGCTATTTTGCTAATCTTTAATTGCACACAGCTTTGAGAGTTCCAAGATCACATGTTCTCCATGAGACACGTGACAATCTTGTAGTGGTAAAACAGACATGAAAACCCCCAAAAAACCCAGTCAACCTCACACGGACCAAACCCTCTTACCTTTTGTCCTGGTTTGAGGTAAAACAGAACCAATTTTCTTTTCAGTCAATTTACTTTTCATTTAAGCCTCTTCTAACTCTCTGAAATCAACAACATATTTTTCAGATAGGAGTCACTTCTAGCAGATAAGGTCTGATATTTATAGTGAATACCAAAGAATGTTATGCAGAGAGGATCCTGCTTATTGCTATAACAACCAAGGTCAGTTAAATTTGCTGTGCACCAACTTGGAGGGTCGGAAACGGAACTGCATAGAGGGCAGGAGCAGATGGGACAGATGACCCAAAACTGACAAACAGGGTATTCCATCCCATCTGCATCATGCTCAGTATAAAAGCTGAGGGATCAACGGGGTCAGCCTCTTTCTTCAGTGGCCTGCATCTGAGGAGGACTGCATCATTTTGTCTGCCTTTGATCGCAATCTGTGTAATACTGGATTCAGATCCAGAATCCAGTTCTAATCCAGTGCTGAGTCCAGTCTGGGACTTTACCAGTGCCTTCCAGTGGTGTAATTGGCATCCTGGGAGCTTAGTACGCTTTTGTATATGTAGTATATATTTCATTATTTTCTTATTATTATCTTTTCTTTTTATTATTTTATTATTAATATTTCATTATAGTAGTTTAGTTTCTTTTCAACTCAAGTCTCTCTCTCTCATTCTTCTCTCACTTAGGAGAGAAGTTAGAGAGAATTTGTTGTTCACTAGCCTAGCCCAAACCACAACACCATTGCTGACAGGACTTGGCTAACACTCTAGGAAATGGGTAATACACAGAAATCACCAGTAATTGAATAGTAGTTTGTCATATTTGATCAGTGTTCTTGCACAGGACTGTGGTGGCACACATTTCACTACATGGGGAAGACAGAGGTCAAGGAAAGCTAGTGAGATGGGGTGAAGAATGCTTTAAGTTTTGTGTTACCAAAATGTAGAGAGGCTTATGCAGGACATAAATCAAGCTATTTCTACTGCAATTTCAGACTCCAGAAAAGTTTTCATCTTCATAAATATTTATTCTAGATGATACTAGATTTACTTTGCTACAAAAGACAATCACTGACTGTGTGTATGATTTATAAATCCCATGCATCTGATTCTCAAAACACCTGTCCAGCAGCATATAGAAGAACAAACTCTGTACAGGCAGCAGCTATGCAGATTGCAGCTAAGTAAAGGGGTGGCATACACTATTTATTCTACTCAATCTCTGCTTCAGTAAATCAGGCAAACAAACAAAAAATAAATGTTTATGAGAACTACTTAATTATTCAGAGCTCAGAATAGCTTTTGGCCTTGAGTGATAAAGGCAGCACAAAATTAATGTCCATGTCTTTATCAAACCTTCTAGGGCCTGACCCTTACGAGGATCTTGCAGCAAACATAACACCCCCCAGCAGAGGCAGTAAGTGACTGGAACCCTCTTCTGTGACTCAGCATCCCATAAGTATCTTCAGTGATGTTTTTACCTCTGCAGTCCAGCAGGCCTTTCTTACCACCCTGGTCTGCACAGTCTCTCAATTACTGCCATATACAAACATCTTCAGGATACATGAAGATATCCATACTCACAAAAGGAAAGAAATAATATACATTCATTCTACCTTTCTCTCAAAAACCAGTGATGTAATTAGGGCTGACAATAGAACTGGAGTTAAGTCAGAATAATCATGCAACTTGTTACCAAGGCTTGGTCGCAGCAAGCAGACACTTTTTAAGTCACCATAACTCAATTGTGTTCAGTTGAGAACTCATACACATGCTTTCAGAAAAGGAGTTGCAAAGAAGATGAAAAAGAATATTTGTAAGGAATAGGTCAACCTTTCTGGCCAGAGATCAAAGCTGACAGTGAATCAGCATTCATTTCATAAGGTCCCTGGAGCCGATTTTCTTTTATTCTGCTTACAGAATACCAAAAGCCCTATAGTTTTCCACTCAAGCTGGAGTCATTTTGCCTTTCACCAACTTGATTGGTAATTCAGGGTGAAAGAAAAATGAGATGGATTTTATTTTAGTGTGGAGTAACTTTCTAATATCATTAGGATACAGGAAACATTTAATTCAACCTCCTAATATCTATGGTTACCTCGGGTATTGAAAAAAAAAACCTTTAAAACAAGGAAGTTTCAGTGTATAAGGAACAGTGACAACTAAAAGATGTGATACAGTTTCAGCTACAAATTTTCACAGCTGAAGCAGATGACCAACAACATTCTTACCTGAATGCTACAGCTAAGGACATTCCCTTTTTCCATGACGATTTAGCAATAAATTCATCTGCTAAAACAAAAAAAGACTACTGAGTCCTATCTAAACCTCTCAGATACATAACTGATGTTTGACAGTCTGAGTTCCAAAAATCACTAATACAATATATTGAGTTCAGAATTAAATCTGAGGATAATTCACTTATATGCTTCTAGACAGACACTTCAGTTTAGAAAGTAAGGTCAGTAATTGAGCCTACTCTGCAAATTTTGTTTCTTGTTAGGTTTCTAGTGTTACAGTTTAGCTGGCTTTTCTACATCAGTCCTTCAAAATTACAGACAGTGATCACAGAATCATAGAATCATCTAGGTTGGAAGGGACCTTTAATATCACCTAGTCAAACCATCAACCTAACTGATAAAGAAACCAGAAGAAAACCTTACAAAAAAAACCCCAACCCATTACTAAACCATGTCTCTAAGCACTATGTCAACCGCCCTTTTGAAAACCTCCAGGGATGGTGCCTCATCCACTTCCCTGGGCAGCCCATTCCAAGGCTTAATAACCCTTTCAGTGTAAAAATTTTTCCTATCACTGAAATGATGATTCCTTAGTGGAGAAAGATACTTCTGGCATAGAAGCCAACTTCAGAGATGTATACATAATATGCACATATACACACAAAGACACTTTAGCTTTAACTGTCTTCTGAATTACTTCTCATGCAGTAGTTTAACACGTAATATGCAGCCAATTGCAAAGCATGGGCAGCTATTCCCTTGTCATCTCCAAATCAGATTGCAAATTCTCATATTCTTTCTTTAAATAATTAAGACTAGATGATCAGAGGTAATTAGGTGAAAAGGCAGTCAGTGAGTACTCTCCAGCAAAGTGTAAGTCTTGTAATATTGATCTCCACTGAACCTGCTTCTGTAGAAATTAAGCACTACCAGGTAGAGAGCACATTACAATATCTAAAAATAGATTAAATCAAAAGTGCTTATTTTCCACAAAAATGGAAAAACTACAGAAATAAACCATAAAAATTTTTGTATGAGATATGAACTTTTGAAATATTAATTTGTTCCTATGCATATGGCCACTGTAGTTCAGAGGCCTTATGTCTCCCGTCTTTGCTCTTTCTCCTCCCTTGGCAATTCGTCCAGAAAGGAAGCCCAATTTGCAGGGAGATAAATGCACTGTGAGACATATAGGCTGACCACAGATCTCAGACTCCTGAGGAAAAATAGGACAAGGCATTTGTGATGGGTTGACCTTGGAAGGCCACCTGGCCCATCAAGCTGCTCTATCACTCTCTCTCCACCAAAAAGACATGGGGAGAAAAACATAACAAAAAGCTCATGGATTGAGACAAGGACGGGGAGATCGCTTACCAGTTATCATCATGGGCAAAACAGAATTGACATAGGGTAATTCATTTAATTTATTGCCTTTCAAACAGAGCAGAGTAAGAAAAAATCCAAACCCACTTTTCCATCACTCCTCCCTTCGTCCGAGGGCCAACTTCACTATGATTTCTCTACCTCCTCCCCCAAGGACCACTGGGGGATGGGAAATGGGGTTTGCATCACTCATTGTCTCTGTCCCTCCTTTCTTTTCATGTTCTTCCCCTGCTACAGCATAGTGTCTTTCTCATGGGATACAGTCCCTCATGAACTTTTCCAACAAAGTTCCTTCCACAGGGTACAATTCTTCAAGAACTGCCCCAATGTGGATCCTTTCCATGGGGTACAGTCCTTCAGGAATGACTGCTCCACTGTGGGTCCTTCATAGGGTCACAAGTTTTATTAGAAAATATGCTCAAGCATGGGCTTCTCTTCACAGACTACAGTTACAGGTGCCAATATAGGTTAGGGGTGGACCTGCTGGAAAGCACTACTGAGGAGAAGGATCTGGGGGTCCTGGTGGATAGTAAACTATCCATGAGCCAGCAATGTGCCCTTGTTGCCAAGAGGGACAATGGAATCCTGGGCTGCATAGAGAAGTATGGGCAGTAGGTTGAGGGAGGTCATTCTCCCCCTCTACTCTGCACTGGTGAGGCCACAACTGGAATACTGCGTCCAGGTCAAGAGAGACAGGGAACTACTGGAGAGAGTCCAGCGTAGGGCAACAAAGATGATGGAGGGATGGGAGCATCTCCCTGATGAAGAAAGGCTCAAAGACCTGGCAATCTTTAGCCTGGAGAAGAGAAGACTGAGGGGAGACCTTATCTATGTTTACAAGTATCTAAAGGGTGGGTTGTAGGAGGATGGAACTGGACTCTTTTCAGTGGTTCCCAGTGANTGGAGAAGAGAAGACTGAGGGGAGACCTTATCTATGTTTACAAGTATCTAAAGGGTGGGTTGTAGGAGGATGGAACTGGACTCTTTTCAGTGGTTCCCAGTGACAGGACAAGGGGCAACGGGCACAGGCTGGAACTTGGGAAGTTCCATTCAAATATGAGGAAAAACTTATCTATGGTGAGGGTGGCAGAGCCCTGGAACAGGCTGCCCAGGGAGGGTGTGGAGTCCCCTTCTCTGGAGATCTTCAAGACCTGCCTCAATGCCATCCTGAGTGATGTGCTCTGGGCAACCCTGCTTTGGCAGGGGAGTTGGACTAGATGATCTCTAGAGGTCCCTTCCAACTCTGATAATTCTGCAATTCCATGATTCCTGCCAGGAGCCTGCTCCAGTGTGGGCTCTCCACAGGGTCACAGCTTCGTTTGGGGCGTATCCACCTGCTCTGGTGTGGTGTTCTCTATGGCCTGTAGGGTGGATATCTGCTCCACTGTGGTCCTCCATGGGCTGCAAGGGGGACAACCTGCATCACCGTGGTCTTCATCATGGGCTGCAGTAGAATTGTTGCTCTGGCACCTTCTTCTTCACTGACCTTGGTGTCTCCTTATGCATAGTTGTTTCTCTCACATTTTCTCATTCCACTCTCCCAGCTGCTTTTGCACAGTGGATTTTACCCTTTCTTAAATACGTTATCACAGAAGTGCTACCAATGTTGCTAATAGGCTCAGCTTTGGCCAGTAGCAGGTCTCTTTTGGAGCCATCCGGAACTGGCCCTGTTGGAATTGGGGGCAGCTCCTGGTGTCTTCTGCCACCCCTGTGACCCCCCCCGCTACGAAATCCTTGCCACATAAACCAAATACAGCATCTTAACTAAACATATTCCCAAGAGACACCACAGCAAAATTTCCCAGAATTGAGATTTTACAGTAGAGAGTAATGAAAACAGAACCTTTGTCCCATGCAGGCAAGAGGAGAGAGGAAGACAGGTCACCTTAAACTTTATTTTGTGAAGTTAAAGACACACAGGCGACCACAAGGAAAGGCAAAGCTGACGCAAATATGTTATTCTGCTACTGGCAGAGGCACAGGAAATATCAAATTTAGATATGTTTGCCTAAAGTGAAGGAAAATGTATAAAATAGAACACAGAATAGAATAAAACATACGAAGCAGATGGGTATGTAGTAACCTCGGAAGATGCACGGCAGAACTAATTGAGGCCAATTTCTCTTGCATCTACTGTCCTAAACCTCAACACAGCAGCACAGAGTCAAGCACAGAACATCCTTAGTTGAAATACTTACCAATAAACCAAATCAAAATGTTGTCAAATATCAGAGACCTGTAACCCTGCTAGCTGATGCTTCATTGTTGTTTTAATTTCCTCAAGATTTTAATTATTTGCTAGTTCCTCTCAGGAAATCTGTGTCCTAGTTTTCTAAGGAAACACAAGACTTTATGCAGAGTATAAATAAAAATTAACCAAAAATAGAACGTAAAATGCTTTTACAACATTTACGTCCACTCTAAATTTAGTTGATGTAGAATCACAGAATCTTCATGGTTGGAAAGGACCTCTGAGATCGAGTCCAACCATATACACACAAAAATAGCAAATCCAACAATCTCAGGCATTAGAGC
>VXAK01011524.1:11580-40458 GCA_013399435.1 Arenaria interpres | reverse complement strand
GGTCTGGAGCATAAGTCTTATGAGGAGAGGCTGAGGGAGCTGGGGTTATTCTGCCTGGAGGAGGCTGAGGGGAGACCTTCTTGCTCTCTACAACTACCTGAAAGGAGGTTGTAGAGAGGTGGGGGTCGGTCTCTTCTCCCAAGTCACTGGCGACAGGACTAGAGGAAATGGCCTCAAGTTACACCAGGGGAGGTTCAGGCTGGATATTAGGAAGAATTTTTTCACCGAAAGGGTTATCAGACATTGGAATGGGCTGCCCAGGGAGGTGGTTGAGGCACCATCCCTGGAGGTGTTCAAAGGACAGGTTGATGTGGTGCTGGGAGATATGGTTTAGTGATGGTGTTGCTTTTTGTTTGTTGTTTGGGTGTTTATTTTTGTCAAAATTAGGTTGACGGTTGGACAAGATGATCTTTAAGGTCCATTCCAACCTAGAAGATTCTGTGATTCTGTGATCTCTGAACCCCTCAGCACGGGAAAGAAGTGGGCCTGCTGGAGCAGGTTCTGAGAAGGTTCTGGTTCAGTCTTCCCCTTCTCTCCCTGAGATAGGTAGCTGACAATGAAAATTAGCTCTCCCTTAGCTTTCTCTCTCCAAGCAGATTCCTGAGTGACTTCAACTCTTTAGACATCTTAACTTAGGAGTTTAGAAACTAGCCCAGGTTATGAGAGTGGGAGAAGCAAAAGACAAAACCAACCAAATAAAAAAGCAAGCTATAAATACTAGCAACATTATACGTCTATGTAGTGCTACATGTGGAAAATTCCCTGGCTAACTATGTTGGCCTTGATGAAAATTCAGTCTCAGGTAGAGGGTCATTGAAAACTTATATGAACTTTTCCAGGTTGGCCCGAGATTCATTCATTCCTCATTCAACAAAAGGACTCTGCAAAGATAAATTTTGCTTTCCTCTGACTTTTAGATGGTTTGTATTCTATCAGAGATTGTTTTCTGGTACATGATTTATACAATCTCATCAATTTTGTACATACATAGAATTTTAAGAGGTCTTTCCAACTGCACAATGTATTTTCACACATCAATGACAATTATTGTGCACCTTGAAACAAATGAGAACAAGTCAGTGATGACTGAAAGAATAATTAAGGGAAAAAATACCACAGTTCACAGTTTACCATAGTTACAGTTTAAAAACCAGTTTTCTTTTTGGTTAAGGTCCTGTTTTATAGCATAACATTGTAACTATGTTCAGCATTCATCATCGATCTTTTTCCAGGCAGAAGACTTAGTAATGACAGAAGCTACAACAGACAACACCCATATCAGCATACAAACTGGGCATTGCTATATGAGGACACATATCCTCTCCTTCTTGCTAGAAACCTGCTCCAAACACACACATTTTTCAAATTACATTTTAGAAAATTTTCACAAGCACCTCTTTCCCTCAGTTTCCTAATAAAAAATGATTACATTCTTTGCATCTTATAAAGCAGTGAGATTATGAACAATCTCATTGTTTATTTTCTTACTTCACCTTATTAAACTAGTGTAAAGTATTTTATTTTAAATAATTTATATAATTTATTTACACATGTACACATGTTTTGTGTACAGAGGATGAAAATGACCAAATAGTAGAATGCAACAGGAAGAACAGGTGTGTAAACAGATCAAGGACTGCAGCTTCTAGTTGTACACACATATCACATCTGTTGAACAAGGAAAAGTCTTATGGTGTGTTTTTGGAGGCTCTCTGATAATTTGCATAGGACTGTTTCAGTTCTGAGGTCAACAGTGGTCAGCAGTATAAGACTTAGGAGAAAAGCATCACACAAGATTATGTTGATCAAAACTCCACAGAAAAATTCTGCATTTTCAAGAAACTGTGACATTTCCTATCTTCCCTTTTCCATTTTTCATACATATTTTTAATACCAGATTCTTATGACAGATTGAAGTGCTAAAGTCCTGCATGAAATAATATTCTGATGTTAAACTGGAAATATTGAGAAAAACTGTTCAGACAAGATTTGGTTTTAAACCCAGGAGACACAATATAAAGTTCAAATAAGAATTTAGGCCACCAAGTTTACTAATGATTACTAGGCAAGAAAAAAAAAAGGACGAATAATATGATTAGGTAATAGCAATGATGGGTAAATGAGAGTACTGGGTTTGACAAAGAGGGGTTCAGCATAAAGCAGAATAGGATGTCTTGGAATGTACTTTATTATTATTTTTCTACCTTATTTTGCTGCATATTTTTGAGGTGAGCTTAAATTCATGCACATTTTTATTTCATTCTGTCCATATGCAGGAATTAATTAATGTTGATTGTCGTCTTTTACTTTTCATTTGAATGGAAATGTGATTTAGAATGTGTCTAACACACTAAGTTCTGTACACAGGCAGCTCTGTCACTTCCATTGCAAACACTGCTTTGGAAAGAAGCTGTTTCATTTTGGTTCTTCTGCTAGTCTTTGTTCTGGTCTGCTGATAGCATAGTTGTTACCCTACTTTGACACTTTATTTGCTAATCAGTTTTTTAAATTTTAAGCTGAAACCTCTCTGCTAGATATTCCCTTGTCCTCACCACACAGTGTTTCTCAGGCATGACATCTTTTTTTTCAGCAGTGCATTAATAGTTCCCATGACAGCTGTGCCAGTTGTCTTTCTGTTCAGATATTAAGAGTTAGTATTAATACAGAAAAACATATTTGAACTGAAGTTTGTATATGGAAGTCAGGGTCGTATGCTAATTTTATCTTTTTTTCCTTATATTGTAGGACAGTCCCTACAATGAAAAAAGATTTTTAAAAAAGTTTCCCTCATGCAATATCCCTCATGCTCTACTTGGCCATTATGCCTATCAATCACCCTTCCTCCTATTCGTTAAAAATCATATTCTCCTCTTAGTTAAAGAAAGGCATCTGATGTTTTTCCATTCTAAAAATTGTATTTCTTGGGAAAATAACTAATGTTAGATGTCCTGCTGTTGCCAAATATTTAATTTTAAACCCTGGTTATTCTTGGAGACTAATGTAGAGAATCTTGACATCACATAAACAAATGTTTTGCTTTTTTTGCAGATAATGCTCTCAGCAGACAACTGCTTCCTGAAGTGTGCATAAGGAAATTGCAAAGCTTTTTCACAACTTTTTAATAGCATAATATTTCTATGATCATTCCTGAAAGAAGATCCACTGGATCTTTTGAGATTATATTTTCACTCTCAATTAATTTCTTTCTGAAAGAAAATTATTGATATGAAATAAAAACATGAGCATGAACACAGGAGAATATAAAGTTGAGTAAAAATCAAATATCTCAACCTTAAAAGCTGTTAGATCTATATTGATTTAGTTTGACCTGTAAGAAACCTTAGGAAATAAGTTAGAGTCTTGATAGACATTGTCTTTCTATTTCTGTTCACCACTTACAGTAGGATTCATCTCATCTCACTCAACTTCAGTATCTCATAGCTAATGTAGGTTGTCATTTGTGTTTCTTTGTAGTCTATGTAGAAATAAACTTCTCTTTGAAGGTAAGTCATTCCACAGGGTGAATTAGCCTTTCTCACTCACTGTTGAGTTAGTTGGCAAAGAAGCTTGAGAATTATTAAAAAGTCACAGGAGGAAGACAGATCTATTCACTAGCTCTGAGTGGCTCCACATATTCAGATTGTGTTGGATCCCATTCTGAAATATTTAATTTTACATCTGGATCATATATCAATTACATATTTGCAACTGTAGGTTTTCAATTCTGTTTGGGAGGGCAGGCAGCTAAATCTGGGGATTACAAGGTCATTTTTTTAAAGCACTTCAGTTACTAGACTTTCTTGAAAAAAATGTTAAGGAGAATTAATCTCATCTGCACAAAGACTGTCTCTAAAATATCCTGAAATCGTTGTATCTTGTACTTCATGCTTGATGTGTAATGTGAGAGATATTCTATATGCTTAATATAAAATGAACTGCACAAGCAATCTATTGCTTTGTCAAGAGTGAGCAATGTGACCCTGTTCAACTTGCACAAATAAATCTTTATATAACAGTACAACAAAATGTACCTAATTTGTATGACAAGCCTACTAGAAACTATATTGCTATTGCTGTTATTGTAAATCTCTTACCAATTGCTTAGTGTTATGAAACTTTAACATTAATACAGAAGCTTTTAGGCTTGTGTAATGACACTTGTCTTGCAAGAACATTATGTATCAGGAAAACTTGTATTCTTTTTGAGAAATGCTGACCAAGAATGACAACACAAACAACTTTTCAGTCCCTTGAGCAGCACTCTCGCCAATCTGCTGGTATGTAGCCTACTATTTTCCTTCATGTTCCTCCAGAGACTTCTCTGTTGTTATAATCTCTTCAAAACAGTTGCTAACAGTTGAATAATTGCTGTCCTATGATTGCTATTTAAGTTATGGATTAATAACGGTTTTGGGGTTTGCTTGCATTCTTTTTTTTTAATCCACTCAATGGTTTCTTGTTTTATATGTTAGTTACAGATTGTCTTCTGGTCTTTTTGTTCTCTGTCTGCATGACACGAAATACCATGGAGATCCAGAGGGAGGATTTTTCTTTGGGTTGGCTTTCGAAGAGGTTGCACATGAAAGAAAAAAAAATGAATAGCAAACTCAACAAGCAGGTTTATGGACAGATGGACTAAATCTACCATATAGAAAACTGATGACTTCATCATACCCTGTTTTGAGTTCTAATAGCACTGTCAGCTTAGTGAAGACAAAAAGCTTTATTTTGATAATTCTATGATGAAAAATCATGTAATTTTATTATCTACTTTTTTTCTTTAAAATGGTGATTTATCTTAGAAACATCTTCTATTCATCAGCTTCTGAGTCTCTGTTTAAGTCCTTTCATTAGAACTTTCAGTATTTCTTTCCTGTGTTTAATACTGTGATGCGGGGTTTTCTGTCTGCTACATATTAATCACAAGTACAGAGCATATATCATTACTGTTCTTTCCAATGGAAAATATAAATGGCACAAAGTTCTTTCACTGGATCTGAATTGTTTCCATGGCATTTAGAAATTGTGTATTTGATAAATGCATGTGAGTTTTCATTACCTACTATGGGAAGAGAAAAGGAGCCACGAGCCAGATGATACATGATGTATGAATTGAGAGTTCTTATAAGATGATCATGCTACAGAGCAATTCAGAAAAAATAAACAATGTGAATGATGAATGGTATCAGCTGTGAGGAAAGAATACTTCTTACCCGTCCTTATTTACTGATGCTGAAGAGTTGCAACATTAGAATTTAGCATTGCATTATTCTCATTTGAAGTAAGTCTGTGCTGTCATTAAATGCAGTGGTTCTCATCTCTGCCCTCCTCTCTTCACTTGTTCTGTGTAGGGGTGGAGAGGACAGTCTTTAGCAGATGAATTTCCAGTTTCCAATTCACCACATGACTGAACAAAAAATACTGAGGACCGAAAGATACAAGAGCAAAGAGAGGAGAATGTGGTCTTGCCTTTTATGAAATCAGCAAAGACATGCTGAATTAAAGTTTTGGAAGCAGGGGGCAGCAGAGGTGGACTCTGGAAGGAGATACTGGGGCTGCCCCATGATGGACATAGCCAGTTCCGCCCAGCTTCAATAGACCTACTGCAGGACATAGCTGAGCCTTTTCAGCCAAAATGGTGGCACCTCAGGGAAAACATGTTTGAGAAAGGGTAAATATGCTGTGGAGAGAAGAATAAAAAGGAGGTCGAATAAAAAAGAGTGAGAAAAAGCAGATGAAAGACCAAACCCTGAAGAGGAGGAGCTCCACAGTGGAGCATATATTCCCTGCTGTCTGTGGAGAGCCTAGCCGACCCTGGGGAAAAGCGTGAAGATGGAGCAGCAGCGAGGAGGCATTACGAACTGATCACAATCCACATTTTCCATCCTCTCCCGTGCTGCTCTGGGTATGAAGGTGTGAAGCTGATCCTAGGAATAGTGGGAGGAAAGGTGTTGCTTTAATGTTTTTCTTTTTGTTGCTTGCTACCCTTGCTTCATTGGCAATAAATTATTTTTTCCCATGTTGAGTCTGCTTTTCTACTTCGCCCGTGATGGTGATTGGTAAATGATCTCCCTGACTTTATCTCAAGCCATGAGCTTTACTGGTTTTGTTTTTGCCTTTTTTTTTCATTTTTTCTCCCCTGTTCCCACTGGGGAGGAGGAGGGACAAAGCAGCTTGGTGGAAGTTTGATCGTTGGCCAAGGCTCATTCACCACATAAAGTAAATTAGAAGCACAAGTTTAGATAAAACATAGATTAAATGAGTCAACTTTTTCAAAAAGCTTCTTCATCAAGTACATCTTCTATATAACATTTTGTTGCATATCTTTCTTGTCTTCTTGTCAGTCTTTCTGTACTTGAATAATTTTACAGATTTCTATTTGTAGAACGGTACTTTAAAGTTTAATTAGCATGATTTTGGAAGCTTAAAATTTTGACAAAAAAAAAGGAGTCATGATTTTAAGAGGAAAATAATTTTTATGTTGCTTATCCTGCAATACAAAAGGATTTTTAGATGGATTTTATAGCAAATTTTGAAACAATAGATTCTCTTGTAGATTACAGCATTACAAATCTAGAAAAGTTGTACTGAAATTAATGTAATGTCTCTATTTTACACAAGGAAAATTTTTATTAACTTCAGTTGTGGGTACAGGAGGAAAAAAAGTCTCAAAATTTTACTCCCTGTGTACAAAATGTGTTGTAAAATAGTTTGCATAAATAGGTTGAATGTCCCTTTGTTATTTCATAGCTATATAGAAACAATTCAATTCAGAACATAGGAATGCATCTTTTGCATGCATACTGGTTGTGGAGGAGTTTGCATGGCTGACATCGGTGCTGAAATCTGACAGAAGTAAATATGTAAACTGTACCTTTAAGAAGTCAAGTACAGAAAGGAAAGTAACGATTGAGCTGTGCTCATTGAAACTAACACCACTAATGCACACAGTACCAAAAATGGTTACCATCTGGATAAAATCCTGGAAAGATGATCCACATGAGGCCACCAAAGTCAGCACAAGCCATGGCAGGCTGTGTTTCAGAACATTCCTCAACACATCTCAGAGGAGACCCACCCCTGGGCCAGATCACAGGTCAGAGAAAGGAAGAAGGTGACCCTGCCTTTGCTATGTACCCACAGCGAAAGAGAGCTGTGTGTGTACACTGTGGTCAGCATCAGAAAGAGAACAGACCTCAGTGGGTGGCAGGTACCCTCTACCATCAACATGAGTACCTCCCAGAGCAACACTGATATCCCTTGCACTATGTCCTGGGTTGAGTGACGCAGGACTAATTTTTCTTCTAATGCTGGGGAAAACTGCACTTTTAGAAGACTCTGGTATCTGAATTTATGAAAATATTTATCTTGTAGCCAGACAGGCTCTGTGGGATTCAAGGTCTTAGTGTTTATGAGCCTTGCCAGGTTCAGGGACAAGGAGGAGCAAGGCCTGGGCATTTGACCCAGGCTGGCCAACAGGATTATTTTATACCATGAATGTCACATTCAACGTAAATTAGAAAATTTTGCTGCATAGCTCTTTCTCCCTTGATGGCGATGGTCCAGACAACTCCTTGCCCCAGTGACAGACCCCTGAGGCCTTCCTTTCCTCCTAAAGCCATTGCACTCACAGTGTCCAACATTTGCTGTCCATTGTTGGGAGTGCACAGCTTTCTACTGATAGAATTGGCTAAGTATGATTCTTGTATATCTTATATCAGTTTGGGATTAATACTGGTTCTTTAGTATTATTGTTAAAGATTTGGTCTTATTCTATTAAATCTATTTGTGTTTCAACCCTCTTGTTTCTTTGTGTTACCCAATTCCCCTTTTCAGGTGGGGAGGGGTGATCAGGTGATAGAATAATTGTCTAAATGACAATAAATTGTTATGGGTTTTCTCAAACCATAGCACACTGTCACACTGGGTCTTCAGTGGGCGGTGGTGCTGTAGTTAATGTGTTAAAGCATGGAATGCCAGCATCCTTTGTGTCTGTATGACCATGTGTACTGCCATTGCAAGTGTTAGGTTAGGTTTTGTTTCTGTGTAATTGCAGTTTTAGTAATAAAACCACTCAACCACTTCCCTGGGCAGCCTATTCCAACACTCGACAACCATTTTGGAGAAGAAACTTTTTCCTAATATCCATCCTAAACTTCCCCTGGTGCAACTTGAGGCCATTTCCTCTTGTCCTATCACTTGCTACTTGGAAGAAGAGACCAACCCCTACCTTGCTACAACCTCCTTTCAGGTAGTTGTAGAAAGCAATAAGATCTCCCCTTAGCTTCCTTTTCTCCAGACTAAACAATCCCAGTTCCCTCAGCTGCTCCTCATAAGACTTGTGCTGTAGACGTCTCACCTGCTTTGTTGCTCTTCTCTGGACATGCTCCAGCACCTCAATGTCTTTCTTGCAGTGAGGAGCCCAAAACTGAACATAGTATTCCTGGTGTAACCTCACCAATGCTGAGTACAGGGGAAGGATCACTTCCCTCATCCTGCTGGCCTCACTGTTTCTGATACAGGCCAGGATGCTGTTGGCTGCCTTGGCCATCTGGGGACACTACCAGCTCATATTCAGACAGCTGTTGACCAATATACTCAGGTCCTTTTCCACCAGGCAGTTTTCTAGCCACTCTTCCCCAAGTCTATCATGCTGCATGGGGTTGTTGTAACCCAAGTGCAGGACCTGGCACTTGGCCTTGTTGAATTTCATGCAATTGGCCTCAGCCCATCAATCCAGCCTGTCCAGATCCCTCTGTAGATCCTTCCTACCCTCAAGCAGATCAACACTCCTGCTCAGCTTGGTGTCATATGCAAATTTACTGAGGGTGCACACTAATCAAACAAGCCAAGCAACTAAAGCCTGTGGTATAGAAGATGATGGCTGAAATATCAATATGGGGAAGTCTGATAGACTGATTACATCACATTACCACAAACCCACCAAGGCAAGCACAATGTGCAATGATGAATCCAACTACCATGTAGTTAGATATACCCCCTTCAGCAGGGAGGAGGGTTAGAACTGACTAAGCGACTGCATGATCCTAGCTGCCATCTGGGGTTTAACCACAACAAATGCATATAAGAAACTGAATGGGAGAGACTGGGCTATTCCTTCCTCAGGAAAACGCAAACCCATTTGTGGGACTGCTTTTTCTCAAGGACCTGGGTGTACTTGGCAGTAATGTGTAAGGATGGAGAATTCTGATGTGTACCCCAAGGAGATTTAATCTTGGGTGAAAATATCCCATTATTTCAGTTGTATGAAGCCATTGCTGTATGATGCCAGTGTCATATGATGCTGTATGTCAACACTGCTGAGATTGCTATATGTCAAATGTATTACAGCAGGAGTCACCTGAACCAATGAAGAATGCATCTCATAAGGAACCAGGCACGTGCAGTGGTGACACAACCTGAGTTGGCTTCAGAGTGCAGCAATCCAACACAGCACACCAGCTCTGCTGTCCTGATTAACCACAATAACAGATGGAGATAAAAGTCGTGGACTAAATGAACTTAATGGACATTTTATAGACATTTCACGGACATTTTATAGAGGTGGTCCACAGACTAAGGAAATGCTGTCTGTGTATATATCAAAGGATGAGGATGTACTGGATGGAAATGGTACGGAATAAGAGGTGAAGGTTCTACTGATTTCAGCTGGGATTGAGCTAATTTTTTTCATAGTAGCTTGTATGGTGCTATGTTTTGGATTTGTGATAAAAATACTGTTGATAAGACACTCATGTTTTAGCTATTGCTGAACAGTGCTTGCACAGCATCAAGGCCTTTTCTACTTACACTTCCTCACCAGCCAGTAGGCTTGGGGTGCACAAGAAGTTGGGAGGGGACACAGACAGGACAGCTGACCCCAACTGACCAAAGGGATATCCTGTACTATATGACATTGTGCTCAGCAATAAAAGCTCAGGGAAGAAGGAGGAAGTGTGCGTGGGCACTCAGTGTTACACTGTTTGTCTTCCAAGGAACTATTACATGTGAGGGAGCCTCACCTTCCTGGAAATAGCTGAACATCTGCCTGCTGATGGGAAGAACTGAATTAATTCCTCATTTTCCTTTGCTTACATGTGCAGCTTTTGCTTTACCTATTAAATTGTTTTCATCTCAACCCGGGAGTTTTCTCACTTACACCATTCTGCTTTTCTCCCACATCTCAGTAGTGGGGAGTAAGTGAGCTTAGCTGCCTACCAGGTTTAAGCTAAAACACCACATTATGTAAGAGGAATCCCAGTCTCAACCATTTTCACAAAAATGTAGTCAGTTCTGAAACTGACTTCTGTGAAACTGACTTCCATGAAACTGACTTCCACATAGAACAAAACAAGAGAAATATGCAGTTGCGTTACTTTAAAAGCAGCTTAAACAGCTCCGTAAAGCAAAATCATGCCTTCCTCTAGGACAAAAGCTGAGTTGAAATCTACTGGGTTACCCCAGCACCAGCCTGAAATTCAATGTGCCAATGCCTGTCTGTGAATTATCAGCTCCACCTTCTAGCTGCTTACTCAGTGGCAATCTCAAAGCAATACCATATATTTGGTTACATGTTCTTGCTCACGAGCAGAAATACAAAAGTGTATTTATATCTGTCTTTATTGCCAGTTTATGTACAGTCCAACAAAAAATCCAGTTCTTCATAGTTACTGAAATGAACTCATACTGATTTATAAAAACTGAAAAATAGATTTCATACAGCTTTATCCAGATACAAATAAATAAAAACCCCATATAAATAAATAATTCTCAGTGAGGCAAAACCTGAAAAGCTTTTTTTCTTTTTGATACCCCAAAACGAAGTCGATGAGGAAAAAAAAAATCAAGGTCTGCTTTAGAAGTAATTCTGATAGTAGACGAAGTAAAACCCAAAACAGTTGAGTTATAATGGAAATTCCATTGCAGTCCTAAGTGTATCTCTGGTTACCCAAAGTCACAATGCACAGATTTGTTATGAATAGAGCTTATGGTGTAATGCAATATGAAGTCCAACATCATAGATGGTGTCTTGTTGACTTTTTCATTACTGAAGTGCTCTCAGGATGCAGCCATTGATATTCGTATGCACCAGTGCTAATAAAATTACCCATGGTGAAATTTTTGTTGTAAAATATGGTAATTTTCTGAGTGAAAAATAGGGTATTATTAAACTACGTATCACTGTTAGTAATGTAGTGATTTTTACTGCGGGTGTCTGAATTCTTCCAGCAACTATTCAATGAATATGTCCCCAAAGGAAAGTGTGAAGTATCACTGAATTATTACTGTCAAAACTAACAGAAGTTTTGTATTGCAAAGTGTGTGTTTAAAAATAAATAAAGAAATAAAAATTGCATCAAACAGAGAAAAGGAAAAAAAAAAAACTGAAACAAAACCCAAACAAAACCCCAAAGCAAACCCACAGTTGCTACACAAGATTTTTTCTGTTTTCCAGTAAATCTTCCTTTTTTTTCATTTGAATCTCAAATATTATATTGGATTTTATTAAATTTATTTTTTTCTATTTTCAGATTATTTCTTCTTTCCTTAACAACCTTTATAGAGACAACTTGCTTCATTCTAACAGTTTTTTTTAAAAAAGCAATAACACTTTACAGGTGCCGTTTTCACAGCCACAACCAGACTTGTTATAATTGTGCTTACACTGAAGCTGATGGGATACATACTGACCAGTACTGGCAGCTGTTGAAAAGCCTCTTCTATATTATGATAAATTAGTAATAATTCACAACTGAAAATTTAGTTTAAAGATAGAAGCTGGGTCACACAAAGGAGTGTGAAACTACTGAAAAATTTAGTTCACTTCTGTCACAAGACCATGAAATACAGAAAAGGACTATAAATTATTAAGAACTTCTGAAAAAGAGAGGTATTTACATAACAGATTTGATTCGCTTTTTCCTGTTTGAAAGCATAATTCAATGAAACCACTACTGATAGGAATGCTCAAATGCAAAATGTAAAAGAATATGTGGGGCTGAATACTCTAACATTGTGTCCATTTATAGATGAAGAAATATGCATTTAGGAGTCTGTGAAAACACATATGGACTTCTCTTTTAAAAGTTCATATTTAAAAATAGAAATTTTCAGATTCTGAGCCTTATTAAGAAAAACTGACGTTGGCGGGGGTTGGAGTTTTGGTGGCTTTTTTAGATGAAAGATCTGAAAGGAAATGAAAGTTTCAACAGCTCTACTTATACAGTATGTCTTTTATATTAATATTGTAACTCTCAACTGAATTAGGCTATGGAGAATCTAATAACCTGGCAAAACAAAACATCATAAATTTATTTTGTGTGTATATGTATGTATTGACTTCTGGTTTGTTTTTTTTCCTGTTCAAGCATTCTCATGTGCCCTAAGGCTATCTCCAACACAGGCAAGAGGTATCCTTGATTTCATTCTGTACAAGCACCATTCTCCTGAATTGCAAAACAATCCTGGCATTATTTTAGATGCACTACACAGAAAAACAGCAGAAAATAACATACATAAGAAATATATATATTTTTGATACAAATGTACTTAACTGCAACCCTGTACTAGATGGGTGTGCTTGTTTATCTCTGGCTTATAAGAAGATCTTTGGATGAGTGGCTCAGCCTCAGAAAACTAACTTGCTAAAGCCTAAGTTAGAAGAGACAAATCACATTTATAGAATCTTAGATATTCAGAGAGAATTCAGCTGGGTAACTGTACTGAAGATTTGTGGGCAGAAGGGAAACAAAAAGCTACCTTCAGAGAAAAGTTCACTGTAGGTAGAAAAACCTAGAATGAAGAAGCAAAATAATGAAACAGAAGACAGTACAAAAGCCATGCACAAGTGATGAGATCTTAAATTCTGAAAGACTTCAGAAGACATATGAGAACAATCACTAGTATTGCACTGCAACACAGCAAATGTAGTGTTTTCACGGTTGTTAGCCCACCACAGTTCTATTACTAACTTAGCAGTAAAAGGTCTAACGGATTTTCAGACCTTTATGGACCTGTCTGGAATTGACTTTGTTTCATTTTAGTTTTAGCTGCAACACCACGTTACCCAACAATCTGATGACTGTCTTCTAACTTGCCTGTAGCTTCAGCCTAGTTTTATGCAACTGTAGCATGGAATTGTACCTGTGGTGCAAGTTTAATAAAACTTCATAATCATTGAAACTAAATTTGTGCATCAGACAAAAAGAGGTGTTAGCAACAGACTGTTGGGAAACACAAAAAAGAACTTCACATACAAGACTGGAGAGGAAAGAAAGTGAACTACCACTAGTACTGACACGATACTTCTCTTGACAAATGACTCTGGATACTGGCAACCCACCCCAGCATCCCATGGTAGGAAAAATGACCCTTGACTTTTGACTGTGGGTGCTTAGAAAGGTGAGTACAACAATGGAGAACATGGGCAGATAGTGGAAAATCTGTGTGCACAATACTTTTAACTGGAGTATTAAGGTAATTGGGAATAATTTAACAATTTGAATGGAAACTGTTGATTGTAATTGGATTAATGATAGCTGCTGCTTGTATTTTGATTTGATTGTTAAAATATTGCTTAGCCGATCAATAATTACCTGTGTCTGCATAAAAGATGTGTTCCCTTTTTGCTCATAAGAAAATTTTGACTGTGATAAAAGTTGATTCAGGTACACATGTACACCCTCTCACTATTTTGTACAGGTTTGTATATGTCTTGTACAGACTGAAAGTGAGTGTGATTGCTCTTTAAACTCTCTCAGAAACACAGCAGAAACAGATAAAATATTTATGTGTCTCTGAGTGCCTGGAAGGACATACTAGATATAAGTATATTTATGCCATCTAATTTAGAAATTTATCTTAATTTTTTTTTTAAGTTACTTCTGATGTATGAAATATGGGATCTATTTCCATGTTGCACATCTAGATACACACCCCAGTTGTGTATACACACACCTGAATGCAAAACTCCTCCTTCTTTCCATCCAGTTTTCTTTGGATAAAAAGGGCCAGGCGGATGATATGGAGGCGACTGTTATGTTCTCCAGCAGTCCTCTATTCAGGGTGATCAGACGAGATTCTGTTCCGGAGCTTTGATACTGGGTCGTGCTCAAGTAGTATCTATTTCTCTGCAGCGATTAAATAGGAGCGTATGCTCCTAACTTAGAAGTGAAACAACATGCCTAGAGGTATTTATGCTAAAAATTCTTATGTTTTTCTATTCTGCTGGCAGTAATGTTATGAGACTTGTTAGGCTAACAAAACAGAAAGGCAAATCCATGGAAAAATATCTAAATCTCTTTAAGAGAAAAGTTGCTTACAGAAAAGGGATACAATAACTTAGAAGCAAAGTATGCTAGCATTTCTGAATTGCTTGAAAGAATAAGAATTTTTAGAGGCATTCCAGGACAAAGGTTAAAAAAGAGCATGGTGAGAAAAAAAAATGGTGAGAACCTTGAAAAACAATTCAATTTAGTGAAGCACACTAATCCAATAGTTCAATATAACAATGTGTGCTGACATAGCCAGGTATGATGCATCATACACGGAAAGCTTCTTAAAGATACATAATGTTCCATAGATGTTTAAATCTCTATGTGATAATAATTGATGATTATGATCAATCCTTTGGTATGCTAGAGAGGAGTTGAGAAGCACAGGCATATATCCTATCAGGTAATGGGCAGTTTGTACACACACTATTCTGTATAATTTTAAAGTGAAAATAGGAAAACAAAACACACCACGAAGATGTAGAATATGAGACTTTGTAACATTGCCAGTTTGTGTTTCCAGGACAGCAATCATGTTTTCAGAGATGTGCAAAATAAACAGTAATTTAAAAGTGCATTAAATTGCACTTCATATTTATGGGAACTACTCAAAACAAGGTTCTATGACCCAGAATTGTAATTTATTCAACTCCAGTCATTCAGGTGTCTGTGATTATGTATTCCAAATCTAATACCCACTGACATTAATGTCACAGGATGCCAATTGCAGGATCCTAAATACAATATGTGACTATTGGTGTTGCTTAGTGAGCACAATGCCACATTATAATGTGGGCTGTTTTGTGTTTTTTTTTTCCTTTGGATGATTTGTTTTCAGTTATTCACTGGGCTGGGGGCTCGTCTCTCCTAACTTCAAAACAGTATTAGTTTACAGCTGAACTAATCACCTCAAAATCCTTTACAGTCAATGGAGAGAAACAGAGCAGTACATGTGCTCTATAATTTCTATATGAGAATTGTTTAGTAATTATTATATGACATTTATGCCATTGCATCAAAGGTCAGATAGACATAATACATAATTAAATGTGTGAAAGATAGACATTTTGAAGGACAGACTGTTCCTCTTGGCCAACCCTATAACTTGTGCATTTTTCCTGTGCTGTCTGGTGTTTGTTTGTAGAACTGTTTTGAGGTCTTTTGGAACTGTCTAATCTGTATTCCCTAAGGACTTTAAAATAGAAATGCTGTTTCTTCTACTTGGATCCTTAAAACTTTTAAAGCAAGAAAGGTAACATCAAATCTGTTGTTAAGCATGAATTGGTTTGCAGATAAAAAATTGGTTTTCATAGGTACTTTTATTTCCTTCTGAATGCTTGAAATAATAAAAAGCACAGTATCTTTAAGCAAAAACTGTGTTTTTCTACGTTTCCCTATATGTTACAGTTTTCCATCAGATATTTCTCCACTCATTATTGATCACTAGTACTGTGTAAGAGTTCTCACTAAGACATCAAATGCCCTTTTCTGTGCTTCAAATACTTTAGTTGGTCAGGAGTGATTCCACTGGACACATTAAAAAGACAGGGTTTGGATTCCGTTCAAAAGCACCCTTTGTTCACAGGAAAGATCTCAATAATTTCCATGCAAGACTCCTCTTATTCCCTCTTATTCCAGGGAGCACAGAAATGCTATAAAGAAGATTGTGAAGAAGTGAAATCAATGGAATATCTTATACAGCTTTCAGTAGGGGTAGATTTTAGTCATAGAGTAGTTTAGAAGAATGCCTTTTCCTTTCTTGTTTTTCCTTTCAGCAGATACAGTGAATTGTGTTCCCTCTTGTTTCTGCCTTCAGACAGTAAAAGCTATGTATTTCTTAAATTCAGGCAAATTTAAAGCTGTAAGAGATATGTAGGATCATTAAGATGTGCATCACCAGAACAGAATAGGAAATGAGATTTCAAGAGATTGAAGACATCTTTGGTTTTCAATGAATACAGTCATTAATATCTCTTTACATTCTGGAAATAAATGGAGGGAAAAAAATGACTTCTTTTTTAAACGACAGGCAGAAATATACAAAATTGATTTTAAACTATAGAGAGGGAGAAGACAGAGGGGGAACGAAAAATTCCTAATGTAATTCTTTACTTGCCTCAAAAATTGTGCTGTAATAGGAAATACACTGAATAAATGTATCTAAATATCTGTTAAAGATTTCAAAGCTTTCCTCTTCTGACCGCGCTAATAGCTAATCATTGTAAAATTTGTTCTTCCTTCTTTTCTTTGTTATTAATTATAGGAAGATATAATATATTTTTGAGGTGCTGCTAGGGAAGCACTGGAAATGTCTGCACACTAGTACAATTTATGAGAAATACAAACCATATAATTAACTGTACCTAAGTATAAATTTTAGAGGGGAGAGTTTACAAAAATTATACTTTTAAGAATGTATTTATTTAAAAGTATTTTGTAGTTTTCAGATATTTCTAAGGATTTGCCTCTCAAAATTGTAAGCTATACTCTGAATGTCATCTTAACTTAGACATTTAACTGTTATATCAGCATATCTATATTATCTGTAGATAGCCTTAAACTTCAAAAATATGTGATCAGGTGTTGAACTTAAAGTGCACACATAAATTTACCAAGGTTAATGAATAATAGGGTAATTTAGCACATATTGCATTCATTGTGAATGAACAATGCTGAATTTTAAAATGTTCTGTTTCTCATTCTCATTGTTTTACTTTGTTTTTACTTAATCTAAAATATTCCAAATCAAATTAAGAACTGTGTTTAAACAATTACATATCTTTAAAGATATATTTGTCAACAACTTCAAAATTAATTGCATGTTTCACTACGTCTTGAATAAGACCATCAGTCAGGGTCTGAGCTACAAACTCAAATTTTGTAAAATTAATCAGTAATATTCTACTTAGTTTAAAATCTAACCTCAATTTAAAAAACAGTGGCGGTAAAAGTCCTGCAGTTTTCATAAGCCAATAATTATGAATTACTAACAATAATAACAACAATAACCTTGATTGAAATTTAAGCCACATAGCTCCATGAAAGAGCAATCTTTCAGTTAGCAAACAGATAGTTCAGCATCACTGTGTGGTAATTGATCTCTTTGCTGTGACAACTGTTATAGATTGACGTTTTATTAGGGTAAAAAGGTGAGGGTCGGGGAACTCCATGAAGATAGCTTATGTTTCAATTATAGTGCATAATGTGAACGTCTTTTTCTTAAATCAAATTTTACTGGAAAAAAAAAATATCAACTTTTTCCCTTCCATATGAAATGAAGAAGTGCAAAAACCTGAAGTTTGAAATAAATTGTTTTGTAGTGGTTTTAGATGAAAGAGACAGCTATCACGAGAGCTTGCTTGCAATTTAAGTATGTGAGCATTTGAAAAGTTAATGTTAATTGTGGTTTTCTGTAAAAAGGAAAAAGCCTAACACAACTCACAGATTATAGCAACATGGTGCAAAGTATAGGAATTAAGAGCACTGAATGAAAAAATTACAAAATAACCTGCTCTTGTCACAGATAAGATGGTTTTTAGACAGTAAAGTGTTGCAACACAACTTTTGACAGTATTTAAGCAAGGAGAGATGAGTGATACAAAAGACGATTAGACAGATCCTTCTCCATTCAGCAGAGAAAAGCCTATAGCTGTTTCTGGGAAACCTTTTACTGTGACTAAGAAAGTTATAGGAGTGGTTCCTGTAGACCTACAGAAACATCTTATTGGTAGTTGAGCTTAATATTTATCTACATTCTTCCATCAAGATAGTACAATAATGGACAAATAGTCACACTGATATTTGTCATTTCAGGTGTTATACTGCAACATGTCCCAGATACTTAATGGGGAGTCCCTTGCATGACATTTTTCTGGTCATTAAAATAATTAATTCCTTAGTTGATATTCATTTTGCAATGGATCTCCAGAACCCAACTAGTCCTACCTCCTCAAAAGATCAGGATGTTCAGGAACTTGTTTACTTGAGTCCTGAACAGCTCTGAGGACAGAGATCTCACTGTCTCTTTGGGTAATGGTTTGTTTGACTTCCTCATGGTAATTTTTTATTTTTTTTTTATCATCTAAATAGTCCACATAGTTTAGAATTCCATGGATGCAACTAGCATGAGATGAGGTTGGCAAGAAAGAAGGTTTCCCTAAGGTGTGAGAATCTTCTATTACTTGGGAGTTATTTCTTGGTTTGATTCAGATCATAAGTATGTACATAAATCAACCAGAAAACTTCACACAGCATAAACCCTGATTTTCAGACAACTCTACAGAGAAGTATATTGGACAAAAGACACTTTATATTGTTCAGTAAAGTACAATACACCTTTTATGTGATAAAGGTTGTTATGAACATTTTTCAATTTTTTTTGGTATCAAAATGAATCACACTTAAGAAAATCTTTATCATTCTTAGTGATAAATATGCTGATTCATATACAGAAAGTAAAAGGTATTATCTTGTACTTAATATTTTGGTTTTGTGACTGCACAAAGGAAGGAACTAAAAGTAATTATTTAGAATTGCAAGCATTACCTGTTTTTTAATCTGATCTATCTTTCTGTCTGTGCCCTGTGTTTTTTGTCTGTGTCTTGTGTTTTGTCTGCACTCCTGTGGAGTAACATGGCGGTTATATTTTAATGCTCTTGCCAACCAGAGAATTTTTGAAGACATTTTAAAAATACTTTGCAATACAGTACAGCTGATTCTGACACAAGCAGTATTATTTCACAATTCTCTGTGTAAACTAATCAACCCTGTTTAAAAACTGGCTTTTTCTGGCACTATTTACACAACAGAAAGTCTGAAGAAGGGCTGCACTTTGTTGAGTATTAGACCTCAGAGTCCTAATCTACATTTGAAATTGCATTGGGTGTAGGTGTCTGGTTGGTGGCAGCAGGGGGCTGCAGAGGTGAACTCTGTGAGATGAGGCTATAGCTGCCCCATTTCAGACACCAGCACCTATGAGGGCATTCAGACATCTGGACCTACCTGTGCCACCCTGACTACACCTGGGAACCCAAGTGACCTGGAAACCAGGTAATTTGGGAGACCCACAGTACTCCCACCTCCTCTGGGGATCCAGGCATCCAGGTGTCCCAAGGCAAGTCTGTTTTTCTCATGATGGTAATCAGTAAGTGATCTCCCTGTCTTTATCTTGATCCATGATTTTTTCCACCTTATCCCTCCTGCCCTGTCTTGTTGGGGAGGGAGAGTGAGAGAGCAGTTAGGTGGACTGAAGTCAAAGGTCAGCGCACCACAGTCCTTTGTGGCTGGCTAATTTTTGCCCCAGCTGACACAATTGAAAAACATATGCAGGCCATTAATGGTGTTTAACTTCCTAATGTATTTATGGCCTTAGCCACTCTTTGTTTTCTTAGACAGAAAAGAGCAAACTCCTAGAGAACAAGGAATAGTAGAAATATTCACATATTTTGAAAGGAATATCCATATTTTTTGAATAAAAGAACAAACTTGTTGGACATAGTCTTCTAATGGAGAAACAAAAGATCCTCCAACCATACTAAAATATGCATGTGAGCAAACAGGAAACGGCTGTCTGCAACACTGAAAAATGCCTTTAAAATAGACATGTAGTATAAGTGCATATCAAGTTCTCTGTCCATTAAATTCAGTTGAATGTGGCCATTTGACTCCTACAAATAAATTTTATCTTTTATTCCCAAGATAAGTAAATTATACACAATAGAACCATGAATTAAGTTTTTAGGACTGAGGCTTTTAAAATACTTTGAATTTACTTTACATTTTACTTCTTCCCTGGTTTTGTGCAAAGTTAGTGTTGCCTTGTAACTTTCCTGAAAGTTTCTTTGTATATTAATATGCTCTTTTGTAAAAATAAAATACTGTAGAAAAATAAGATTTTAAACTGGCTTCCACAGAAAATGTCAAGATCAAAATTTGCCAGGACCCTGAGCCCACTGCCATCTTCCACGAGTTTGTTAGCTGAGTCCAAGCTCAGCTCCTTTGGTGAGAAAAGCTTTCATGAAGAAACTTGGAAGATACATGAGCAATGGCCACTCCTCTGGGGAATTGCTTTTAAGCAGAGGTCTCACCTTTGGTGCCCACCTGAGCTGCAGTGTCACAGCGATGCTTATGTCTGGCCATGGACCTCATTGGTCTGGACACAGACCCTGGCAGCAATCTGTGGGCCAAGGTCCCATTGCATCCTTGATCTGTCCCCGTGGAGGGCTGGGGCAATAGGACAGGCCTTGGCCACATGGCCCTGACATTATGGCCCCACGAGGAGACTCTGCTGCTTCCAGCCTACAGCTCCAGGGAGCGGATGACCCATACAAAGCCCTGGCAAAACTGTTCTATCAGAAAACTAAACTGACATTCTATAAAGAAGTGGATCATCAAAGAAGTAATAACAGATGAGCTCACTATATAGTCACAGGGAAGAAGGTGTATGAATTGCAAAAGTTCCTAAGATTTTATTAATTGATTTCATGTTAATGTTCTGTTGACCTTCGGGTTTTTATTATCATTTCCACCTTTAATTTCTAAACCATCTCTCAATTCTCCCTCTCTCCAGAAATAAACTCAATGTTTGCTTGGTATGTTTTTTTGAGTTGTGTGGATTTTGTGAAGGTTTGAAGGGGTTTTTTTTGGGTGTTTTGTTTTGTTTTTTTTTCCATTTTAGCTTTTGACTTTGGTTGGTTGGTTGTTTTAAAATCCAATCGGAATATTGTATCAAATATAAGGAAAATAGCAATGTTTCTTTTTTTTTTACAGCTACCTATTCAACAGCATTCCAGTGTGAGTCAGGAACAGTAACAATTCTGATAATAACATGTTTAGAGTCAAGTAAAACACAAATGTGACAGTGAGATACCCACAGGAAAAGTAATCTTGCAGTCCTCAACTTCTCGTCTAAGCCTCCCTCCTTCCTCCTGTAAAACTACTCTGACACGAATCCCAAGATGAATGTCTAGCTAGAAGTGCATGTTGCCTTGAAGAAGCAAGCAAAGGGAAAGCCAAGGAGTGATTTAGCAGTTTGCCTTCATGCCAATACCATGACCTCTGTCACGAAAGTGGTTTAAAGCCAAAATCACAGCTAGATTCTCCTTCTGCTTACTTCTCCGTGGGAGCATGCAACAATCATTCTTGGAGTATTCATCCTAGTGCTCTCCTAATAGTTAATATAAAAATAAATTTATATCAAGAATCTTGGTATAACAGTATACATTTGCCAGGTTTTAATATTAGATGGCTAACAGGAATGCTAACAATTAATTTAGTAGCTAAGGACTTATAGGGATTTTCAGTTCACAAATGAACTGGGTATTCTTTAATTAATTAAACTTTTTTAGAAAAAATAGACAATAAAAGTAGAAAAACGTAGTCCTGCTAAAAAGAAATGCAGTAGAATAACCACCTTCATATGTACTGGGACAAAGATTGTCTAAAGTATCTATATTTTACAAATTTGATTAATACAGTATGTACTATAAATTCAAATGTATTATCTATAAATGTATTAAGATGGAACTTTCTGTGTTCCAATTTGCGGAACCTGCATCAAAAAGTTATCATCAGTGCTCTACAGAAGCCTCCTGGACTCTGTGTGCCTGGCTGTGTTTTCTTTCCAGCAAATATCAGGGTGGTTGATGTCCCCCATGAAAACCAGGGCCTGGTTGAAGCTACTTTCAGCTGTCTGTAGAAGGCTTCGTCAAATTCACCTTTCTGATCAGGTGGCCTGTAGTAAACACCCACAACAGTGTCAGCCATATTAGCCTGCCCCTTAATTCTTGCCCATAAGCTCCTGAGTCATTCTTCATGCCTAGGCAGAGCTCAATAGATTCCACTCGCTCTCTCACATAAAGAGCAACTCCCCCTCTCCTTGCTGGCCAGCCTTTCCTAAACAGTATGTAGCCAATTTGTCTCCAATTCAGAGACAAAGAGGTTCAACACACAATTAAAACCGCTGCATTTAACATAATAGTATAAGTTAATATGAAAGTGTAGCAGATATTAATTATATATAGCAGAATAATGAATATATTGCCCTTTACAGTAAATCCATAGGGTAAATAGCATTGACACTTACCCTATAGCAGGGATGTATTACTATTTGCTTAAATATTTTGTGAAATAAGCATGTCTTTAAGCTTTTGTGTAAATGGGACTTTGCTGAACAGGGATCTGTTAAATAATTTTTCATGCTGGTTTGTTTTTAATAAGGAAAATAAGAGAGCAAAATGAAGCATGTTAAATTAAATCCACTTAATGTTGCAGAAAATCCACAATCTTTATTGTCTATTTCTAACTACTCATTTTTTTTGTGTTAATGTCGAACTACTGCATCTATCTTGATATAAGTAATGTAAACCTGTAGGTCCTTGTGTATTTATAACCACACTAATATGTTTGCTGAAGTGTTTCACAAAAAGCTCCTGATCCTTTTATACATATTGATATTTACTACTCAGGACAGAGGTTTTCTAGCATCATCAGGGAAATCATCAGTATTGCATCCAGAGCTGGAGTCCTCAGCACAGGAAGAACCTGGACCTGTTATAACGGGTACAGCGGAGAGCCACGAAGATGATCAAAGGGCTGGAGTACCTATGCTACAAGGACAGGCTGAGGGAATTGGGATTGTTCAGCCTGAAGAAGAAAAGGCTCCAAGGAGACCTTATAGCAGCCTTCCAGTACCTAAACGGGGCCTACAGTAGATACAGGGAGGGACTCTTTATCAGGCAGTAGAATGACAGGATGAGTGGTAATGGTTTTAAACTGAAAGAGAGGAGATTTAGATTAGATATTAGGAAGAAACTCTCTACTGTGAGGGTGGTGAGGCACTGGAACAGGTTGCCCAGGGAAGTCGTGGATGCCCCATCCCTGGAAGTGTTCAACATCAGGCTCGATGGAGCTTTGAACAACCTGCTCTAGTGGGAGGTGTCCCTGCCCATGGCAGGGGGGTTGGAACTTGATGATCTTTAAGGTCCCCCCAAACCCAGATCATTCTATGATTCTAAGATTCTAAAAAAATCTCCTAATATAGAATTTTAATTTATGGCCTGCAATGATTTGCAAACTGGCCTGGAAATATAAAAAGTGGCAAGCACACCTTCTTAGTATGGTCATTTGAGGTTTTAAATGTCTTCAACATAGGTCCTTTGCTCAAGCAACTTGAATCCGAAAGTTCAAGTTTGAGGGTCTAGGTAGTACCAATTGGTGGTGGATGCCTGCAAAGAGTACTTCTGCCTATCCAGGAGTCCTCAGCATCTAGTAGTGCAATTCACCATTCTTGCAGGAGTAATGTAGAGAAGTTCAGAGCAGGAGAGAGAAAACCACAAGCACATGCAGTGGGAGGAGGAATCTGGAGAGTAGGTGTCTCTCTCCATGAATTCAGAAGAATGGGCAGTCTCCTGAGGGCAGTGACAACCATCCTTCTTTAAATAGTATCTCTTATTTATTGTACTCTTTCAGGCAGCACAGACTTGTCTCTAAGCCCTCTTCAGCTTGAAGAGGGGTTGCAGGCAAACTCATTTTCCAGGAAAGGACCTTAATCAGAAACCTCTCAGCAATGCTGGGTAGAGCTAGATTCCCTAGCAGGTCTTCAAAGTAAATGCAAAGGATTTTGACTACATAGGAGATTGGTTGAAGTGAAAAGCATTTTACCTTTATCTTATAGCACTCAGATTTGAATTTTTTTATTGCAAGGATTATGCACACATTCATAGTTTGAGTTTCTGCTAATGTCTTACGTACATAAATTGGGAAGAATATAAACAAATGGTGGTTTTGAGTTATGGTATCACATTTAGATTTACAAAAAGATTCAGGTCACTAACAAAGACTAAATGAATTAACAAAACAACAGAGCATGACAGCTATGCTTACGAATGGGAGCTGCCTGATCTCATGTTTTCCTTGAGATTTTACTGGGTTTTTTTTAAGCTGTATTCATATATTAAAAGGAAAATCATGCTTCATTGATGTAATTACTAAAAATTTGAATCAACTCAGTGGGCCTCAAATTTACCCCTCAGGTGCTATTCTAGTAGATAAAATATCTACCATAACTCTGGTTGGTTATTAGCCTGTGTAACTAAGATTACTGGGGTTTGAAAACATAATTTTACCTAACTAAGAAAGCTTCCAATGCTTACCTGATTTATAATATAATAGACCTTATAACAGTGCTGTTTGATTTTTATATAGCATATTTGCAGTTAAAGAATGTACGTAGTTTTAAAAATGTCTTTATTTCAGAATAATATTTACATCTATGATGTGATTCTAAATTCAAGAACAATCCTTTTTACTTTTTTTTTTTATTTATTTTAATAGAGCAGATATTGCCTAATTACAACAGTTGCAAACTGTGTTGATGTCTAAAAACATCTATCAGTCTTTGGACCTACTGGTTTATTTTTCTGCAAAAAAGAAAGTATTTCATTATGGAAAAAAAAACCAATTGGATTCTTTAAAGATCTGTCATTCCCTGAGATTAATGCTTCATTTTTGTGGTGTGTGTGTATATGAACATCAACTTTTACTACACAAAAGTTGAATTTATTTGCAGGAAGTTTTGCAAATTACCAGTAAACCATTTTGAAGGTTTGGCATATTTTTTTCTGAATTATACAGCATTTTTAGTGTAAACCTTGCCCAAAAGAGGAACACTGAGACCATGCTTCTGATTATTGATTTTTCAAAGCTTTGATACATGCAGCAGACAGAAAGTAAGGAAAATATTTTCTTAAAGAAGGCAGTTCTACATTTTTTTCTCTCTGATCATCCTGAAATGGCATGTAGACATAAAATTTTAATCAGTCCTTAATGAAATGCATCTTCTTCAGCAAAACAGCGTCATTAGAGATACTTTGCCTGTTTCAGTCCCAGTTCAACAAATACATATATTTCTTCTTAATTTTAGTTATTCAAAATGTTAAAATGAAGAAGTATCCTGTATTCTTGAGAAATAGGAGTACTGCTTGAATTAGACCTCATTGAAAACTCTCACGTCTTAGCTATAGGTCAGAAATTGATGCTTTTCCATTCTCTGTGATCTTTTAGTCATCTGTGGAACAATCAATGACATTCTACCTCTTGATTGTTTGGACTTTCTTGGTTTCCTTATTCTTTAAGATTCTCTGATTTCTTCCTCTGACTTAATAGGGTTCTGCAGGTTTCTTCTGTATGGTCTGTGTTTCTCTTAATCAGTCAGTTGTCTCATTTCTCAAACTTTACTAGCAAGTGATCTACAACAAGAACAGTTTGTGTTTTCAGTATTGAGCTAGCAATACTTGAATCCTAAACCTTGAGGATAACTTCATTATCATTTTAAAGCAGTTCAGAAACATCCTTTCTGCAAATTACTTTAGAAGTATTCATCAGCATTTCCTAAATGATTATGTTTTAAAGATTCAAAATAAAAGCTTATCTTAACAAATTGACATTTGGGGACATCTTTTTTTTCTTTTTTTCCTTTACCATCATTTTGTATGATAGAAGACAAGTAAGAGAAAATTCCACATTGAGGATGCATATCTTTCTTGTTTGCATCTGCACTTTGTACTTTATATAGATTCTACAGGCATGTTTGCAAGACAGATGTCTATTTGTACAGACACCTGTTTATGTGTATAGATGTTTGGAAGGTGGTCAACCAAACTTTCAAAATAAATGCATTAAATGATCTTCTACTAACCTCTGTAAGTTCCCTTCTGTTTTCATTGGCTACGTTTTGCCCTGCCTTCACATGAATTCTGTGAGGGTGACAGAGCCCTGGAACAGGCTGCCCAGGGAGGGTGTGGAGTCCCCTTCTTTGGAGATTTTCAAGACCCGCCTGGATGCAGTCCTGAGTGGCATGCTCTGACACGCTCTGGGTAGTCCTGCTTTGCAGGGCAGTTGGACTAGATGATCTCTATGGTCCCTTCCAACTCTAAAAAATTCAGTGAAATTCAGTGAATTAATAAAATACAGTTAATTTGTAAATTACTATTGCTCTTATACCACAGACACTCATAATTATCATGCTTTGTATGTATGCATTTTTCCGGTAAACCCTTTATTTAACAATGTCATATTTGCAATACTATGCACCATAAAACTAGCAGATCATATCCATACTGGATTACCATAATTGTTATGGAACTCACCCAATTACACTAACATGTATATATACTATACATACATACACACAGATTTATGTCTATGTTTCTCTTTGCACATAAGAAATGTAATTGGGCCAATTCCAGAGTAGGTTTGCACAGGTACTCTTCTCTGAAATTTTGGGGGAAAAATACCACCAAATTTACTCTGACTCAGGAAGATTGCACTTGAACATAAAAAAACATGGTAGCTGTGATATCTAGGCCATCTAAATCATTCTTTCCTTGACATCAGACCTGGTATGTACACATCATTCTAGAAAGATATTTATCCAGTATTTTCTTTCTTGAAAATACCCTGTGCTGGCAACCACAACTTTCTAATTCTTTTTGGTGAACACTGGTTTCAAAGCAAGGAAAACTGTGACTTGTTCTTCCTTTCCCTACTGGTTAACTGAAATTTAGTATTGCCATTTAAGATGGTTGATTCCTGTCCTCTTCTAGGTAGCAATCCATCATTGACATTTTTGTGGCATATACTACTGGGTTTTTTTCTACTGTCCACTGTCTGTTTTATAGATTAAACAAATAAAGCTATTTCAACATATTTTTCATCCATCTTCATTGTACTTCTCTAGATTACAAAAGTGTCCTTGACAGGTACCACTGTCTGAGTACCATTCCCATTGCAATCTTTCTAATATGAAGTAGAGAGAAAGCACTGTTCTGTGTGCCTTCATGTTGTACATTTTGGCCTAATTAATGTTAAAGGTTCTATATGCCACTTGGTAAGAGTTTTTAAACAAAAGAAACATGAAGTTTCTCATGCTGTTCTGATGCAGCTCTGTGCTGTGATTGAAATTGTCTTATATACCTAGACCAGAAAAAATTAGTAATTCAGCTGATCTAGCTAAACTTGAAGATTTCAAAGCAGAGATGAAAGTAGTTTTGTGGTATGACTATCAGAAGTAAGATTAAAAGTTTTAAACATGAGAATGAGACACAACTAATTCTGAAATTTATAATAAAATAAGAAGGAATCACTATTGCGTAAAGGGGGTCTGAACTCATAGCCTAAGGATAGCAGTTGATCTCTGCTGGTGGTTTGACAAGAAATAGGCAGCAACTATGATGTTTACCAAATTTGCTGAGCTAAATAAAACTTATTTAAAAGCTTTGGTAACAAACTGAGGTCTGGATCTCTGGTTGACTCTCCCATCATTGACAGAAATGTCGCAGAAAGAGCCAATGTAAGTATCACTGTATAACCGCTGATTTTTTACAAGACTGTGTTACTATTTTACTTATGTGTGTGTGTGCAAACTGTAACTCAGAGATCCTTTTCCACAAAGCAGCTGGCTCATGTGCTGTTCTTCATTCTTTCTCTGCATATTTCATTAATCCTAAGTGTAGTGCTTGATATACAATGGTACATTTTTTTAAAGTCAATTGACTTCTGTCCATTTTATTTTCTGCATTTTGAAAAACGTATAGGTAAAAAGAAAGGCCTGTTGCACCCATAAAGTAGGAACATGCCAATGAGATTTAACATTTGATTGTTTTGAACAAAAAATTATACAAATATATATTATTATTTATGCAGGGATGCATTATCTATGAGCTCAGACAGGACGGAAGAATAAGCAGGGTGATGATGGTTGTTTAGATCTGCCAGCTAAACTAAAACCAAAATAATTATACAAATATAACTACCTGAGCATTTTTGCATTCAGAAGCCCAGTAAAATAGTACTACCATTCCAGTAACAGGCCACAACTCTTTTGCTAACTGTAGCTTACATATCTTTTGAACGCTCCCATCAAAGTGATCTCTAACTGATGTGTAAATATTCAATTGCAAAAACCAAAATGGATAAAATACAAAGGCCAGAAAATTTAACAGGATCTGCGTTGAAGAAGTTTTCATGATTGCTTCATTAAGGAAAACTAATTATTGGTGCAGGACTCAAGGAACAAAAGAACTCTGTTTATGCATGCAATTTCTACATAATATTCAGTGTCCTACTCTCTCCTTCCAAATCACTTCCTTTAGTCAACAAGTCAAGAGAACAGATTATTCGCTTTCTCATAACTCGTCTTACTAAATGAAACAGGGGGAGAAACTGGTGAGTCTATGAAGGTCTAACATTCCTTACTTGTAATTATATTGTCCTTCATAGTCTCACCCATCCCCAATGGCCAAATAACTATTAAGCTATAAAGCTAACAGGAAAATAGCAAAGGAGAGGATTAGTGAAATTTTTAGATGAGGAGCTCTACTGTATGAGCGGTTCACAGACTAAGGAAATAAGCGAATCAGGAAGTGTTGCAAGTAAGGCTAAAGGGAAATTCGAATCTTGTTCCACCATCTGGGAAAGATACTTTGGTGGAATAAATATAAAAGTTTAGTCTTTATTGAAGGTAAAAACTTTACGTTTATATTTCATGAAGCTTTTACCCAACTGAATTTCTATTGCAAAATGGCTAAATATCTGCAATGTCTAAGTT